>JAFIDM010124293.1:0-12116 GCA_023159025.1 Thereuonema tuberculata | reverse complement strand
TTATGACATTTTTCAATGTTGGTATCTGTTTCTATCAATGTAAAGACCCAAATTTAATTTTAAGTTTGACACTACTGGGCCACAACAAATATACGGGAAGGTCGCAGGTTATGCACCACTGCTGTATCCTGATCAGGTGATCAAGAGCTCACGTAATCCATGCAATTATTCTTGGAACGTGATCTATCTTCGCTGTTTATTTGTTTCTCTTAAAATATTGAAATAATAAATCATATTTTTCGATCACATTTTTACATTGTATTATGATTCTTTTAAATGTTACTATGACAGTTTTATATCAATGTTGGAACCAAAAAAACGATGTTCATCTGTGCATAGTAATTGGAACCTTCATCGTTTCTGAAACTTTTTCAGTTCTGAAGCTTGTTTATGCTTTTTTAAATTCAAATTAAAATTATTTAAGAAAAATCTAATATAGAAAGCAATAATTGTAAATTTAAAAGAAAACCACGAAAAGAAATAAAAAATTAAAGGAATAAATCCAAAATTTTACTTAAAAATTTAATTCAACAAATTTAATTCAACTTAATGAAGAATGATATTTCATTAAAAAGTGATAACGAATCAAAAAATTAATTAAAATTATTTTAAATTGTTACTTAATTGTTTCATTTATGATTGTAATTTTCATTAAAAAATAATTTACAATATTTTCAATAAAAATTAATAAATATAAATTGTTTTATTCGTTTTTCTTAATATTTTCTGCAAATGGACCAAGTATCAAGACGACAAGACAACTGAACAAACCCATGTAATCTTTATATGTGAAAGAGAAAAGCAAAATGTTCCTCTTTCGTGTAGATTTGTTGACTTATGAAGGGCTGTTTTTCAAATGATTCCTTGAGTACTTCAGGGCGGTATCTAAGCTTCGGTATTACAATTCGCATCTTCTTACGTGACTGAGATTCCAACTGAAACTGCAGATTTAACTGTATTTTCTGTCATCCCATCTACAACACAACTATAATTTTCTTCTGTAATTTCATAATTAATATAATTTTCAATAAGCAGTTGTTAATCTGAAAATTCCTTCCTTCCAGAATTTCTCCACTTGCTTTATATTGAAATAACTCCTTTTTCTTGACTCCAAACCATAACATAATTCATTTCTAAACAAACCGGTATAAGCTTTCTTCCGTAGGTTTTCCGGTGTGTAACTATTTTAAACAGTAGACTTGTTTGAATATTAATATTCGAAGCTTCTTCTCTCCAGGTGTCAAAACATGCTACCTTTGCTTGAATTCGCCAATCTTGCAGAATATACTCGTTGTTGACCCACCTGGTAATTTAGCAAAAGCAGCTTTTATTTCATTTGTTTTTGTATTAACAGGCTAACTTTGCCCTACCTCTAGTAATAACCTAAAAAATTCAGCAATTTTTATCCAATCTGAAGTGTGGTCTTCAATTTCTCAACTTTTATTTTATCACAATTAAAGAATTGTTAAATTTCAGAAACTTAAAACAGACAAAAGAAATGTTACTTTTTGATATATTTTAATTTTTTGGAAACTATAAAAAGGATTCGAAGCTCTAATATGCAGCTTCTCTTATTCCATGAAACAATTTCAACTCATTTAGGTGAAGAAAAAAGATTATTTATTAAATTTTGCAGAAAGTGATTAAAAAAATAAAAGATGCGTTGAAGAGACATTAGGAGCTACATTTGAAATTGAAAACGAATTTACCGTTGGATTTCGTAAGTTAAAAAAACTCCTTAAGACAATCTTACACTACACTCTTTACAACTTGAACTCTTAGCTTCCACAGTTTCTTCAGAGTATCCTTTAATTTTTATAATAACTTTATCCGCCTCTACATTCGCATCAGAACTACCATGTGAATACTCGTTGATTGTCAATTCTGTGGATCCTCGTTTTACAACGACATCTTTCTCGACACAGACATACTTTCACATTAACCATCACTCAAAGTTTTATTGAAGACATGAATAAAACCGTCACAGTTGAACTTTTCTATTTACGCTGAGACAATAGTTGCCCTTCCATTTCTAACCGAACTTAACCACTCGAAAAACCAGGAACAAATGAACTCAAGATTTATCTTTGTGTTCTATAAGAAGTATCAGAAGTAATGAACAACACAATTTCTACGAATTTATGGCAGGTAAAGCGGATAACTGTTAATTACCTAAGTTCATATTGAAGCCTCTGCAAATTGTCTTGATAAAATCCCAATTTATCTTAGAAATTTTCAGTTTAAAAAAAAATTATTATTATTATTTTGTGTATAAGTAATAAATAAAGTGTACTACAGTTCTTATTAGTTGTATTTGTCTTAATAACGAATTTATTCCCATGAAGATAAATAAATCGTCACTCGTAACTCGAGTTTGTTGAATTACAATATTTCACTGCGAGTCGAATGGGCCGCGGTGCCTTGCCCTTGACGAGTTGTACCTGACCCGTATCAATAGAAGTAGCACTTCTCTACTTGTTAAAGCTTCAGGTTTGTCTTGGGTTTTGTTTCCATTAATTCCCAAGCAATATTACTTGAATATTTGTATATCGAAAATCAAGTGAATGAAACTTCTAAAGCCAAGATTTTTCGACAATTTTTAAAACGAAACAATAGAATTAGCTATTTTCATAAAAGGAAATTTTGGATAACTTATTAAAATATTAGTTAAATTTACACTTAAACATTGGTAACAATAGGTTGAGAAATACTATTTAAAGTATACGTATTGTATGTCAATTTATTACTTACTAGAATTTCGTTTTCTGCTTTGTTTTTCTTTCTCACTTTAATTACGCTGAAAATGAATTTTAAAACACTAAAGATAAGTCAGATATTAAAAGAAAATACTGATTTCGAAATGACTTTTATAATAAAAACAAATTGCAATGAACTAACAACGGATAACTGAGGCAATCAGGAAATAAATTAATTGCCTTCAAATTCTTTAAGGCGAATAGACGATTCTGAAGACCACTTGTGTTTTTAACAATTCCCTGAAGTCGTTTCAGCGAAAGTCTCTGCGATAGCAGCCCGATTTAGCGCTGTTATTCAAAAATTTTTTAATTGATCTCTTTTGAATAATTCAAAATATTCATCAGTGAAAAATAACTGAAAAAGTAAGCAAATTATCAAGTGATTGTAAAATATTTTGTTTGTATCTAGTATTGAGCGATATTGAGAAAATGCGATATCAGTGATTTTAAAATGTGATTGTGATCATTGGTTTCATCCCTGCTAAACAACATCCCGTTCGGAATCTTGAGTGACATAGCATTTGTATTTTGAAGCAAAAGAAAATACAGTAGAACCCCGATTATCCGAGTTTCCGCTTTAACTGAGCTACTTCTAGGATTATTTTTATTTTTGGTTCTACATTTTCCATTTCAAAGCTACCGATAAAAATTCTGAACTTGATCTCAGAATTCGCAGAATATTGGTCGCAATTAATCTCTGTTCGTCTAGTCATATGACCCCCTATCTGGAATCGGGAAATGGTTTCGACTGATCACTTCCTCGAATTGGGAAATGGTTTCGACTGGTAACATGATCCCCTCCCTGAATCGGGAAATGGTTTTGGCTGGTAACATGATTCCCTCCCTGGAATCGGGAAATGGTTTCGACTGATCACCTCCCTGGAATCGGGGAATGGTTTCGACTGATCACCTCCCTGGAATCGGGGAATGGTTTCGATTGGTCACATTGTCCAGTTTATCTGAAAAGTACGGTGGTACATTCAGTCAATTCTACTGAAATGAATAGCAATAAGAGAAAGCGAGTTGTTGTTGAACAAAATTAGAAGCAATCCAAAGAATAGATAATAGTGAATCAATAAAGAAAGTAGCGGAAGATCTCGGTGTCGAAACTGTTACCTGTTGGAGACTGGAAAAGGAAAAGAAACGAATTAGAAAAATGGTGTGCAGAAAAGTAAAAGGTAAGGTTTAAGTAAAAGAACTCTTTCAATATAAATTATATGTAATGTATCTACATAACTTTTGTATTTGTTAAAATATACATTTAAACCTATACGATATATTTTATTTACAATTTTCGCTTTAACCGAGTTTTTCGGTTATACGAGTTAGGCTTGGTCCACATTAACTCGAATAATCGGGGTTCTACTGTAGGTCCAACTTGCCGGCTTTGTAAAGTATTATCAGAAGCGAAATAAAACATTCAAAATATGAAATTTCATTTATCTAAACGAATTCAAGAAAAATGTGGCTTTTCGTTTGTCGGAGAATAAATACAAACATTATTGACTAAGAAAATGCATTAAAATCAAAACAAACAAGATGGCGGCTAAAAAGGGGGAGGGGGTGTCCGGCAAATCTTACTAAATCTCACCAGGGGGGAGGGTCAACGAAAATCTTACGAAAAATTTTTGATTCAGAGAAAATATATATTATAGCAAGATTTCCGGTTTTTTTTTTTTTTTTTGGTATTGTTAAAATTTTAAAA
This sequence comes from Thereuonema tuberculata, assembly GCA_023159025.1. Classification (NCBI taxonomy): domain Eukaryota; kingdom Metazoa; phylum Arthropoda; class Chilopoda; order Scutigeromorpha; family Scutigeridae; genus Thereuonema; species Thereuonema tuberculata. The sequence continues at coordinate 7,655 of JAFIDM010124293.1, read as the reverse complement.
TCTCACCAAGGGGGAGGGGAGGGGTCCAAATTTTTTAAAAAACACCTCACGTAATTAATGGACGTTTCCTTACTCTCGTACACTAAACATCAGTTGTACAAGCTCCGTAACACGTTGTTATTTTATTGATATTATTCATTATTTTTAAATGTTTTCATTAAAAATAAGTGTAATCATAGGTCCAAAAAACATTAGAGATCCAACCAAACCTAAAAGGAAAGCATTAAAAGCCAATTGAACTGAAAAAAGAACTCATTATGAAGTTTGAAAGTAGAACTCGTGTCTCGGATCCACCACTCAATATAGTTTTAAGCATGATTTTCTTCAGTATTATTTTAAATAAGCATCAGCTGTGGGTCTGTAACGGATTAATCCAATTACATAATTTCTTATCTAAAAAATTGATTTTTTTTTTTTTTGAAATAATGAATTTTAATTCCACAGAATGAACATTATTTAAAGAACTGTTTGTGAACTGTTAGCGAACCGATAATTCAATAAGAAAAATTGTCAAGTGATATTGAAAGTTTAAAGTGAATTCCTATTTCAATATTGAAGAGCTGACGAAAAAGAATAAGTATTTCTGTATCCGATGTTTAAGCTTATTATATATTGTTTTTGTTTATAAAATACATATCTGCTACTAAATGAGTTTATAAATTATATATAAAAGTAACAATTATATGATTATGTATACCAGACATCGTCTACAACTGCGCCACAGACACAATGTATTTGATTATAAACTTTGTAAGCTAAAAATTATATTACAACACACTAAAATTTGTAACAACAATAAAAAGTTCATATTTATGCTTTCGAATCTATTGGAGATTCATCTTCATGCAGAATTATTTTCTAAAAGGTTCTGGTAATATAAAAAAAGGTAAAGTATCCACTTACAAGCCTACAAAGGCCTATGGGGTGGCTGGAGGGTAGGCTCCAGCATGTACGACATAACGGGACGAGGTTGAGCTCCGCTGGTCAGCCCGATGCCCGGGAAAGAAACCCGGTACCCATTCTAGAGAGGGCTGAGTAGACCCTAGGACCCGTTTGGATGAGAGAGGAGCGTTGAAAAATCCCCGCGCTGCGCGGAGGCCGGGAACCGAACCCGCCACCTCCAACCACAGCCTAGCGCCCTAACCCATTTGGCTATCGGGCCGATATGCATTCGCAATTTTACAATTTACTAATAAAATAAGATATTTAAATTTTTCAGTTGGTGGTTGGTCAAAACCTTGATTACCAACTACGTCATGAGTTGCTTGAAGAGAATTCAAAATTCGCCCTCTATTGATATCCTACAGAACTTCAAAGAAAGAAATTTTTTTTTTTTTTATATAAATCTTAATAGTCATTCCATATCAAATCATCCAGAAATTTTAGGAAATGTCACCCACCCTCACAGAAAACTTTGAAATTTGGTATAATTGAAGTTTACCTAGATATATAAACATTTCCAAAATTTAAATGTTGCAGGTTAAGTAATTTTTCAGTAATGGTCTCAAGAAGTTACATGGATCCAGGAACTCAGGTGTTCCATGGACGAGCTCCTTGATAATTGAAAATGCAATAGTTCCTACAGTTTTTGCAGTAGAACCTTGATTTGTTTTTAAAATTAAAGAGGAATGTTTATATTTTTATGTTCATGCTCCTTTTATTGAGTAATCATAAGTTTTTTTTTAGAAAAAAATGTAAATAATTTTTTTCAAATAAATTCGATACCTGGGCATTATATTTTTTTTTAAGGTATTGCTCCATCATAGATTCCTTTGAAAATTTTACAATATTATTATAAATCTTTCTTTAAGTCACACAAAAAAAATCAGTTTGTAGAAATGATGGGAAGTGTAGAAAAAATGCTATATTAAAAAAAAATTAAATTGATAATTTCTAACTATCATGCCACCTGTAATGTGAGCACCATAAAAAATATATATGAACAGAAGCGTCTTGTTTTAAGTAATTTAGCTGAAATGTATTCTCTCTATAAAAAGAAGTATCCTGAAGACAAAGTAGGATTTTCAAAATTTGAATCTCTTCGACCGAAACAGTGTATTCTCGTAGGATCATCAGGAACACCTACCGTATGTGTCAACACTTACAGTCAAAATTGCTTCTAAATTCCATTTCTATTAAAGTAACATACCATGATCTAATGAAAACAGTAACGTGATATAAATAACCGAGCCTGTATGCTCCGTCTGTGCAAAAAATGCCCCCCCCCCCCCTTCCCAGTTCTTTACTTCAAACACACTTAAAAAATGAAATAGAAGACTGCGATCCTGATGGGATGGTTCAGTACAGTCAATGAGTATCAACTGATAGAATGACTTTAAATGTTCAAATCACCACTCTATAAGAATTCTGCGACACACTAATTAAGAAAATTGAAACACTTACTACACACTCTTTTATTGCTCAATCACAGTCTGATTATCTGAAAATGAAGAAAGAAACACTTGATGAAGGATTAGTGTTAATTTTAATGGATTTCAGTGAAAATCTCCATTTTGTTGTTCAAGATGAAGTACAGGGGTACCATTGGAACAATGGTAGCTGCATTCTTCACACTGTTGTTAATATTACAAAAAAGACCAACAGTTGCAAGCAAAAAATTTTTGTATCATTTCTGATGATCTATAACATGATGTGGCCCTTGTGTATCAGACTCAGAAGACTGTATTGAATTTTCTGAAGTTTGAATTTCCTGAAATTCCACTTGCTTATGCTGACTATTTCACTGATGTGCTGCACAATAAAAAAATTATAAGAATTTCAGAAATATCTGCTACCATGAACACGATTTCAATATAAAGTGCAACTGATCTTTTTTTGCAACCAGCCATGGCAAATCTCCTTGCGATGGTATTGGTGGCACTGTCAAAAGATTTGTCACAAAAACAAATTTGCAAAGACTATATAAAGATCAAATACTTACTGCATGGCAGGTATTTGAATTCTGTCGGGAGAACCTACAAGGCATTTCAGTTCTCTTTGTTTCAAAAGATGAAATGGTTCAAGTCAGAAATTTTTTTCCCACGCTTTGAAAATGCAAAAACTGTTCCTGGAACACGATCTATGCATCACATTATGCCACTATCACCAACCAAGATTGGAGCAAAAAGGCTAAGCTGTGATACTGATTTTAGTATCATTCATGATTTCTCTGCACTCCTCCACTGATGCCATTATACTCTGTGCAGCCCAAGTGCTATGTTGCATTTGTATATGACTCTTCTTGGTATTTGGGGATTGTTGAGAAAGTGAATGGTGTAGAAGGAGATGTTCAGTAAGGTTCATGCATCCTCATGGACCGTCCCCGTCCTTCTATTGGTCTGATAATGATGTTTGTGATGTCCCATTCTCACATATTCTATGTGAAGTTGATATCACCACAGCAACAGGCCATACTTATTCTCCAAACAAAAAGTCTTCTAGATTGGTGGAAGAAAAGTGGTCCTCATACAAAAAAATATTAAATGTGAAGCATTAAATCGTCTTGTCATATATATAGTTCCAAATGAACTTGAATGCAGATTCACATCTTATATAATGTACGAGTATATTTTATAGTTTGTATTTTTTGTTTTATATTGCAATTTTTTTTTTACATTTGCATATTTTTATGCTCAATTATGTTGTTAATGTTTCTTGAGCAGTTAACAGTATTTCTATTATTGTGATATTGTGGGAATGTTAATGGCTGAATGGAAATGTTCTCAAAATTCAAGATGAATTTTTTTTTGTGAGTACCATTCATTTCTCAAAATTGATTTTTTTTTGTGATACTAATTTACTATTTGCAGATCAGTTTCTAATTTTTTTCAATGTTTTTCAGACGGGAGGGCAAGTGTCCAATTTTTTTTTTTAATTTTACAAAAAAAGTTAATCAACAAAATTTTATTCGGCCAATTCTTTCACAAATTTTTTTTTGAGAGTACCATTCATTTCTCAGAACTGATTTTTTTTTTGTGAAGAAACTTTACTATTTGTAAACCACTTTGTAATTTTTTCAATGATTTTCAGAGGGGGGGGGGAACAAGTGTCCAAATTTTTTTTTAGAAATTTAACCAAAAAATATAATAAATCCAATAAATTTTATATGACCAATTCTTTCACGATTTTTTTTTGTAAGAACAATTCATTTCTCAAAATTGATTTTTTTTGTGATGAAACTTTATTATCTGTAAATCACTTTCTAATTTTTTCAAGGATTTTCAGATGGGGGCAAGTGTCCAAATTTTTTTTTAGAAATTTAACCAAAAAAAAACATTAAACTACAAAATTTTATTTGTCCAATTCTTTCACGAATTTTTTTTTGAGAGTACCATTCATTTCTCAAAACTGATTTTTTTTTGTGAGGAAACTTTACTATTTTTAAATCACTGTCTAAGTTTCTCAAGGATTTTCAGATGGGGGCAAGTGTCCAAATTTTTTTTTTAGAAATTTAACCAAAAAAACATTAAACTACAAAATTTTATTTGTCCAATTCTTTCACGAATTTTTTTTTGCGAGTACCATTCATTTCTCAAAACTGATTTTTTTTTTGTGAGGAAACTTTACTATTTGTAAATCAATTTGTAAATTTTTCAATGATTTTCAGAGGGAGGCAAGTGTCCAAATTTTTTTTTAGAAATTTAACCAAAAAAAATTAATCTACAAAATTTTATATGGCTAATTCTTTCATGATTTTTTTTTGTAAGTGTCATTCATTTCTACAAACTGATTTTTTTTGTGATGAAACTTTACTATTTGTAAATCACTTTCTAATTTTTTCAAGGATTTTCAGAGTAGAGCAAGTGTCCAAATTTTTTTTTTAAATTAACGAAAAGAAAAATAAAAAAAATTAAAAAACAATTAAAACAAAATTTTTTATGGCCAATTCTTTTATGTTTTCGTAAACTACATGTCACAATGCATATTCAGGGAAAAAATTGTCAGCCTACTTGTTTTCATTTAAAAACTGCAGCCAATTTTCAAATTTTCACAATTCGCTTTGAAGTATTACATTGCATCAAACTTTCTGCTATTATTGCCAACAAAATGTATATAAAGCAATAAAAATTGGCAAAAGTTCGTGAAATTAAGTATAATAGCAGTACACAAAATCTCAGTTCTCAACTAGGTAGTGGGTGACATGGCCTGGATGACTTGACGTGGAATGACCCTTAACCAATAGTTAATTCTTTAAGTCTTCCTCTTTTAATCTTTTTTTATCCTTTTCTTTTGAATTGCTGCAGATTTTACAAATTTATTATTAAATAATGTTGTAAGTGAGCATTAGGGACAAAGGAATTATGAGAACCAAGTAATTTAATAAAAAAAGATTCAATAGCTTCTCTCCCCTGTTGATTTTTCCATTTATCTAATATCAAATATTCCTCATATTTTTCTATTCGACCCCCTTCATACATGTGATTAGCTGTATAGGATCCTTTTAAATTTCCAATTTTATACAACTATGGTGCTGTCCAAAACGTTTTTTCAGTTTGGACACTATTTCCTTTTTAAAAACATTCATGTTGATGACAAGGAACCAAATATATACATCCTCTTTCATTAATCATACTACCTTGTGGTTTTTTATGATCAATCGGATACGTTAATTTGTAATTCAAACTATAACTTAATTTTATGTAAGTTCTCTGAAAAAATCTTACTTATCTGTTTTTGTATGATAGGATGAAAAGGGAAAGCTGCCCAGACGAATCCATTTTTCTCGTTTTTTGGTTATTTGTTGTAAATATAATGTAAGGTTTTAGAAATAGTGGAGAATACAAATTGAACTGTATATTCATTGTTAATAAATTCTTCCTTAACCCTATACACAAGCTTATAGAAAAGTTCTTCTGTAGAACAAAGAAAAAAAGCCTTCCTTATTTTCATTTTTACTAAATTCTCTTTAGCAGATGAAGGAAATTGCTGATGAATAGGAAATAATGGAATTTACAGAAGTAGGTTTGGAATATGGTTCAGTAGTAATAGAATTACCTTTCAATTTGATCATTACATCTAAAAATGACAAAGATTTATTTTCGTGTTTTTCAATGGTAAATTGTATTTCTTTATCCAGGGAATTAAATTGATCCAAAATGAGGTTCTCTGATTCATTTCGAGCAATTATAAAAATATCATTCACATACCTTTGAAAAAAGTTTGTAGAATTGTGAAGCCTGAACAAAAAAAGGAATGTTCTAAAAATTGCATTGAAAAAAAAAACTGTATCGAAATTTCTGTTAAAACCATAGATGATGGAAACCCCATAAATTCTCCAAAATATTGTTGGACAATTAAGGCATTAGCAATAAAAAATTGGTTAACTAATTAACGAATTAACTAATAGTTTAGATTTCTATCAAAAAACTAATTTCAAAAGCCTCATGGGCATTCTTTTTTCTTAATTTTTTTTCTCCCCATTTTATATCTTTTCACAGTTTCTCCAATAATTTCTTTTTTTTTTAAATCATTATTAGGAATTCAGTGTCTTAACAAGGTTTGAGTTAAGAATGAGGATTATTCCATATAAATAGGAGTGGGTAAGATAGCATGTGGTCGCAGACAGACTCGCGCGAGATTTTCTAGAACTCCCCGGCGCATTCTATTCTAAAGTAAAGGTGACTCAGAAGGCGTTGCGAAGCACTTTGATTGGTTTATTAATCACTATCTCTACCTTGTTTCTTATTAGGTTTTCTTTCAGGGCGAAGTATTTACTACAAGCTAGTGGTTGCAGGTCACATGATACAAATGAAATTAAAGAAATATCGAAATGATTTTACTTCCAGTGAGGGACAATCAAAATAGAAACATTAGTGTTCGTTTGGAGTAAAAAGATGAAGTTTAGTGAATTAATCTTAGAAAATGAAATACATGTTTACGTTTTCAAAATCAATTGATATTTTCCAATTACTACAAAGAGAAACAGTCAGTATATTAATAAAAAAAATTACGAATAAATACTGACTTTCGAATTTTTAATTTAGAAACTCAAAGACCTGACTTTTAATTGCAATAATTAAGTGCTTGAAAAAATAAATTTTATTAGACAAAAAAAGATTTTTATTAGGAAAGCTTTACGGGTACTGTAGAAATTTGGAGACATATATAGAGCCGTACACCTGTATAATACAAAAATAATTTAATTACAAAAAATAAAATAGCACTACAGTTTCGCCAAACGAGAGCTGGCTTTTCAAGTGAAACATACAACTTAGAAACAGTCAATTTAACGATAATACGACAGGAAGTTATGCCTTCTGGGAAGCGTGTTGAGTTGCATGATAGACAGGTTTAAGATGACCTCGCTGCCACCGTGTGGTTAGAAAGAACGTTACAGGAAACCCCGTATGGTTGTGACGTCAGTATACAATCTAAAGCACTGGTTCTCGCTGTTGCCACGGGAAAAAAAAAAGAAAAAAAAAGGGAAAAATTTTTTTTTTTATTTATTTATTTATTTATTTTTTTTAGTGCTTTCATGTAACTTTATTTTCATTATTTTAATGTTTTTTATCACCTTCATTTATAAAATACCTCTTCTTCTTGGGTCATTTTAATTTTTATTGTTATGAAATTTGTATTAATTCAATGCCAATAGTTTTATGATAACAGTGTTACAGATCACCCTGTATCTCAGAGAGGATATACAAAACAGAGTA
>JAFIDM010124292.1:0-12116 GCA_023159025.1 Thereuonema tuberculata | reverse complement strand
ATTTAATTTTAGAATCAGACTTTGAATCCACGATCCTTAATCATTTGTTGAAACTGTTTCAGCTACATTCTCTTAGAACAGCTCTTCTTGACGATTTTGTAAAAGCGACGACACTGCTTTATCCCAGTTTGTCAACCGGTGAGTCGCGAGCACCTTAAGAATTTTCACGAAGATTGTTCAAAACGGACCGACTGTCAAATGAAATGCAAATTTACAATGTTGAAATTTACCGATTTAAATTTTTGCCTGCATTCATGTTAGATAGTAAATATTAAACTGGAATTCCTATTTCTTTTTTCTTTCTTTCTTTATTGTCTTTCCTGGATTCGCATAAACTTGATAATGAGGGTTGGCGCAATACAGTAAAGGGAGCAAAGAGATCTTAGTTCATGTTTTAGTAAAGGAAGTAAGAATGGCAGAGGGAGATGATCACAACTTCCCTAAGAAATAGAATCCATTGAAGAAATGGAAGGATGAACTTGACGTTATGATCCTAATACAGATCACACGCAATCCAAAAAGATTTTTTTTTTCTCTAATAACAGCTTCTCACATATATTACTAAAATCATTATGAATAAAATAAATACAGTTATCCTGATATAATTCTCATTTTCTTTATTCTCCTTAACAATATTTCAAAGACCTATTCGGTCTCCTTTCTCAAGTTATCAGAAAAGAAATACATCATTTCTTTTTCCGAAAATGTTTCGGAATGAAATAATAACAATCATGAAATTTGCAACTAGCCATGTGCATGATAACAATCAGAGAACATATAACCTTCTATGTGACGTAAGATACACATTTCATACACAATTTTCCATAATTTTCCGTAAATAAACAGTTTTCCATAATTTATCTTTGATGAAACCAACATCTTCACAAATAAATTTCCAAATTTACAAACTCAACTGTTTAAAGTTCCCCAATTTTACTGTCCAGTTTCTATAAAAATCATATTCGTTTCTTGAATCATCCAAATTATCTTCAATTCAAATATACTTCTTACCTTTAAAATTATTTACTATTGACTAAAATCATCAATTTCGGAAAAAGAAAGATGTATTTCGTTTCAGATAACTTGAGAAAGGAGACTGATCAGGTCTTTGAAATATTGTTATGGAGAATAAAGAAGAATAAAGAAGATAAGAATTATATCAGGGTAACTGTATTCACACATATTTGTAGGGCAACGATTTCTTATTCATGGAACCATTTTTTGTGAATTACTTCCCCGTTTAACAAATGTCTTCCGGATTTTTACAAGCTACTGTATCTCCTGTGAAACCAGAACCCATTCACCTTTGTAGAAGTTTTACAGCAATTTTGTTTGCAAAAGATCGTTTTATTGTTATTAGTTATTTCAAGTTCTTTGTGAAGTAAATAAGAGATACTTTTAATAAATTCTCAGTTTAAGTATATTTAATGTGTTCTAGAAATTGCTTATTGTATTATGATTCAGACTAACTAATAATTCTAGGCTTTTATATGGGCCATAAAGTTATTCGATTTTAATTTGTGTATTACGAATATCTATACCAGTCACCTTGTACCAACGGAGGCGCAATGTGATTTATAAATATTTAATAATTTTATACAGAGAATGATAATGAAATCATTGGAATAGGACTTTGACCTTTTTGATTTTATACTTGTGGGGTTGTGCATTTCAAAACGTTCTTCAATCTCTTTAAACTGATAATAAAATTTTTGACGACTATTTAATCATTCGAAGTGTTATAAATTAAAACAATCTAAAAATGATTGTTTCCTCAGCTTTCAATATTACTGCCTTTGCGGAAATTTTCTTTCAAATGTTGGTGCATTTTACTGTTCTTTTTTTCAAATACTGTAGTTATTTGTAGTAGTTAAGCTAAAGCAAAGCAGTTATTGATTTGTTTTAGTAAATTAGTAAAAATATTTCCTTTATTGGCATCGTACATTACGATAAAAGTGGTATAGCTGAGTTGTAAAGAATCAAGTCTTTATAGTACTTTTAGTAGATTTCTATTCCTATCCCGTCATGCATGAGAGGTTCAACAAGTTATTCCTGTGTATGTTTCCTTTGTTCTGTGATTGGGTGATGTCGAATACAAAATCGTTCCATTAGAATGTCTCATTGTTACCAGATATAAATGTTAGTTTCTTTTCATAAATAATGCATTTTTGTTGGGATAGGTTTTAGGCTTAGTCTGAGCTCTTTATCAATAGATAACATTAGTTGTTGTAATCCACAATTTTTCAGAAGATTGCCACTGAGTCAAGTGAAAATATTTAACTTTTGATTAATGGAATCTTCTTCATGAAATTTTTCTTATTAGTTTCTTGCCAAGATAAAATACCAAGTTTATTGAAGATATGAGGGGGTTTTTTCGTTTTTTTTTTTTTTTTTTTTAATCTTTTATTTCCTCTTTGTTTAAACTCATAAATTATCTTCCTTAATGATAAAGCAACTTTCTTATCATCCTTCCCGTTTCCTTCTCTTTTTTCTTTGATTTAATGAGAGCGAGAGTTCACCATTTGATGAATTACGCCTTCTTCTATCCAAGTCCAAAATAATGGAAAAAAAATACAAAAAAAAAATGAGTTTGAAAATAAAAACATCAGCCTGTTTTTATTACTACAGCTAAAAACGTAAAGATTTGCTACTTATATATTATGCAATCTCGTTATAATTAATGATTTTTAATCGAAATTTAAAAGCTCTTCAGTCCAAATATATCCTAGGACTCAAAACAATATATCCTAGGACTCGCACATTTTAAAAATAGGTTTATGCTATGCTGTAGAAATGCCAACCTGTTTAGTAAAGATTCTAATTTAGGGTCAGTCATAAAACTCTTTGATCGCTTCGTTTTCATGCAGTTAAAAATAAATATATATACAGTAAACTCCCGATTATCCGCGGACCTCTCCTGTTTCCATTTTTTTTTTTATTGTACAATAAATTACGAAATTAAAAAAAAAAGATTAAATATAGAATTAGATAAACAATAAAAGAGGCTAACAAAGTAAGTGAAGACAATTATAGACAAACAATTTAAAGAACAACCTTGTGGGCGGAGCTTAGGCCGGCAGGTTACATTAATTACGGGAGAACCTTTCCCTTCTACATACACGTCAGACAGCTGACTTGTCAAATAAGCTACCAACTTGAATTTTTTTTTTATTATGTTGTAAATTTGTTTTACATTCTTTCATTCACGTACACTAATTCGTAAGTTGAGTGTTCTTTGAAACAAAAGAATTAGTTGTAGTTGTGCATGGAGAGGGTAACGTTTCCGTTAATAAAGTAAAATAAAATAAAATAACACTGATATGCAACTATTTTGAGAAACTATTTATATTTTTCAGTTCCACACTATGAGTAAACACAAAAGTCATATTTAGTTTTTGTTTCATCAGGTCCAGTTTTTGAGAAATTATGATTTTACGGAATTTCTTGAAATGCTTATTATGACAAAATTCACTACGTATATACATACATAATTAAACTATAATTATAAGTTTTGGCATTACTGAACTATAAAATATAATAATAAAATATAAAATTTACAATTCATACAATTGCATGTGCAATTGAGTACTTAGTACTCAAAACATATGTTTATATTTTTATTTTTGATATTTTAATTAATGACATTATTACTTTTGTTAGCCTCTGTATTTATTAATCCTTTCCTTGAAGCTAGTTGGTATAAGACACTTAAATCCATATTTAGTGAAAAGAAATAATTTCTTGTTGAAGTAATTCGAAGGATAGAAACTCAAATGACTGAGGGGCTGCTTGTGCAGTTTCTTAAACAGTTTCGCTCTTGGTTTTGAAAATAATCCCACTGATTTGAGATTTTTTAAAACTATTCTTTAAGAAACCTTAAATGAGTTCTACTCCACAATGGTAATTTACATCCCTCTATACCTGTTGGATAATCTGTTCACTTAAAAGAAACGTACAACAGTTTAAAATTAATGTTAGAGAAGGTTCAGCATCATGAACATCTCTGGACAGTATGCGGTGACTTTAAGGTATTAACAGTTCTACTAGGTCAGCAGTCTGGTTTTACGAAGTTTACCTGCTTTCTTTGTGAATGGAACAGCAGAGAACATTCCTAGCACTGGGAGGTAAGGAACTGGACTCCAAGATCAGATCTTGTGCCTAGGGAAAAAAAATGTGTTGTTCGAATTACTTATTCCTAATTCCTTTTACCCCCATTTCATATTAAACTTGCAATCATGAAGCAATTTGTTACCAGTTTTGGCAATGAAAGCAGCATAATTCCGTATCTAAAACGGAAATTCCCTAGAAAGACCGAAGCAAAAATGAAAGCTGATATATTCGAAGGAGGGTCATTCCATGCCAAATCATACAGCCAAAACTTGATTTTACACCCAAGGTACTCAGATTGTAATGAAAATTTGTATACATTATGAGACAATAAAAATAAGAAAAAATGCAAAGTTTCACTCAATTATTACAATTAATTTCTGAGTTATAACCGTTTGAAGTTTTAGATAGTTTTAATTTCCGAGGACGATTCGGGTCGGAAACAAGCTTGTATGTATTTACGTTTTTTGTTACCAAATTTATATTTATGAAGGTAGAGGTTTCAAACTTAACTCATTTGTTATAGATTGTACACAGAATCAGATGACACTATGAGCATTAAAACTATAACTTTCCATCATAGTTAAAAAAATTCTGAAATGTAAGAAAAAAATATTTTACGGAATTGTGTACTTCACTTAGAAAAAACAATGTAGCAAAAATCTCTCTCCAGATAGCCTTACACAACCACATATCACTGGAAAGAGAATAAAATTGTCTTTCAAACGGTGAAAAAAAATTGGTGGGGTTTTGAGTTATAAGAGTTTTATTACAGTATAAAATTAATAAATTATTTTTAACGCTGCAAAATGTTATGCTTCCTAATTTTTTTTTCTTTTTTTTATGTATATTATATATTTCCCATTAGATATGCTTATATAAACTGCATACCTGGTTATGTGACTGAGAGTTTACTATCTTAGTAAAAAATTAAATCTAATAGTTATCGTTTTTTAATATAATTTTTCCATCCACCACGTCAGAGATTAATTTGTGTTTTATTTCTTTAAATGTAATATTATCTTTGTAATTTATGTTTAATTGTTTGAAAATTTTGTATTTAACATAATTATTTAATCTATATCCAAAGTTATCACTTATTTTATCTATTTTAAAGACTTTATTCCAATCATGTCTGAACATGAACCCCCTCACATCTCCAACAGCCAATTCTACTGTCAGTGTTTAGCTAGCTATGCTCCAGTGAACATCAATTAGTTGCTGTGCTTTTTTTTTAAGAGTTAAATTTACTTGTCAGTTTCCTGCGTTATAAAATCACTTTGAAGCCACTATTATCTATGTGAAGTTATTTATGTAAATTGTGAAATGATTTTAAGTGTTTTTTGTTTTTTTTTGCCTTTTGTTTTAAATTATGAAAGAATGGCTTGCAGTAGTGACTATAGACCTAGTTTGATATCTACTGTTGGCATTTTATTAACCTCTTGCTGTAAAAACACTACACTAACAAACAAACAAGGATATTTATGTAATTTTTGAGAAAATGTCCAAAAAAGAAATAGATCTTTTGATGTGGCACACAAGTAATCATTATAGTGAGAAAGACACTATTTGTTCTCATCACTTGTGTTATATTTTAAAATATTATGAAAAGAACCAAAACACTTATAGTGATCCGTTTAAGAGTCACTCTGTCCCCTTATCAAAGAAAAAAGAGTTCAGGGTAATAACTTTAGAAAAAGCAAAGAGGTTAAGGTAAATAGAAACATTACTTTAGTGCCAGGAAAGATGTTGTGCAGTAGCTGTCGAAAATCATTATTAAAAGCAAAACCTGTCCCACAGCCAGATAATGAAGAAATGGTTATAAGTCATGAAAGTGATGATGAAATTGAAGATGAATTAAAAACGGCAAAAAGAGTGTTTGAAAAAGATAAACTGAACGAGACTCTTTTAGGATTAGATGTAACTCTATTGAAACTTAAATCATTATCCGCTTGCTCAAAGGGAAAATAAGCCAAAAAAAAGTTTGAACAGGCTAACCCCCCCCCCCCAAAAAAAAGCTATCATATGTCTTACAAATAAAAGACTCTCCCAGTGAATCACCAAATAAAGTTGAAGGTACAAAAAAAAGAAAATGATTTAAAGAAACAATCTGCTGATCTCGATTATTTAGTTAATGTTATGAAAGAGAAAGTTAAAGACAGACTTGAGTAGGCATGAAAAAATAGAAGTTTTTAACAATCGCTTCAAAGTCTTGGTCTCGCCGGAAATTAGCGGAGGAATTTAATGTGTCAGAATATTTGGTGCAAAAAGCAAGAACTCTCGAATGAAAAAGGCATTTTGGCGTTGTCAGAATCTAAAAAAGGTAGAACGGTCCCTGAAGAGACAATAAATATTGTAAAAGAGTTTTACCATGATGGTGACTTTTCTTACATGATGCCAGGTGCTAAAGATCGTGTTAGTATTGAAAAAAATATGTACATGCAGAAAAGACTTCTTTTATGCAACCTACATGAACTATTTGTTGTTTTTAAGAATAAGTATCCACAGCTAAAATTAGGATTTTCTAAATTTTGCTCTCTGAGACCAAAATGGTGTGTATTGGCTGGTTCACCAGGCACTCATTGTGTAAGTGTGTGCTTATACCACCAAAATGTGGAGCTTTTAGCTAATCAATGAATCAGCATGATAAAGAATCTGTCTCTAATATGTTAGTTTGTAACCGACAGAATAGAGATTGCATGCTGCGCCGCTGTGATAAATGTCCTAAAACATCTGAGCCACTGAAGCTTTATTTGGAAGACATCTTAGAAGATTTTAATGATGAAGATGAAATCAAATTTTCAGTGGGTAAGTGATGGCCGAATGATGCTACAGACAATGCTACTTCCTCGTCAAGAATTCATTGAATATACTCTTCGGAAAATTGAATCTCTCATCCCTCATTCTTTTATAACAACTTCAAAACTTCATTTGAGAAAGACTTTCAATAACTTACACTACTAAGAGACAAATTTGTAGGGTAAAAATTGGAAACTTTGTTAACCTGTAGGGTAAGTAAAAATAAATTAAAGTCCTATGGTTATCTTATACGTTACAATATGCATTCGCTAATCTAGACCCAACTGCAGACAGAGTTTCAAAAAAATTGTTAAAATTTTTTTATAAATTCTTAATTTGTAAAACTCTTTATTGAAGCTGTGCTCCATATTGTATTTTTCTTTTCAAAAATAAAAATTTAAATTCCAACCGTCTCAAACTTGTTTTACAGCTGATTTTGTTTAATCCAGACTTTCGGTGACTAGGAAAAATCTAGTCCTGCTATCCATAGACTGGCATGATCATAGGCTTATTTATGTTCACTTTTACCCCTATATTGCTCCATCTATAGGCTAAATAGACTTTTTAGAATCTTGTACTTTTTACTTTAAGGCCATAAAACCATATTTTACTCCCAGCATTGGCGGTGTAACAATTCCTAGCTTAAATACTATTTGTTACTTTACATTGCTATAAAACTCTTAAAACTCAAAACCCCAACAATCTTATTTCACCATTTGAAAGATAATTTTATACTCTTTCCAATGATATATGGTTGTGTTAGGTATCTGGAGAGAGATTTTAGCTCTAAGTTCTTTTCTTTATGCATATCACAGTTTCGAAAAAATATACTTCTTTATTTTTAGTATATGTTTTCGCTATGATGGAAGGTTTTAATTTTAATGTTGATAGTGTCATCATATTCTGTATGAAATTAAAAACAAATGAATGAAATTTCAAACCTCTAGCTTTATAAACATTGATTTTATCCAGGAAAACGCAAATACGTAGAAGCTCGTTCGGTGCCCAAATTGCCCTCGGAAGTTCAAATCAACTAACTTCAGAGGCTATAACTCTGAAACTAATTCTTAGAATTGATAAAATTTTGTCTTTTTTCTTAACTTAGTGTATACATTGAACATATAAATTTTCAAAGAAATCTGTGGCAGGTGGATGTAAGCCCTGGATGACTTGGTATGGAATGGCCCAGGACCACAGATACGCGATCTGATGAAAGATTCAAATTTCACGCCCGTCATGAATGAAACAGAAAAATCTGCATGGTTGTCTTTTAAGTGCGTGACTGAAAACTTCCTAGGAAACAAAAAAAAGATGAAAATTACGAAGAACTTATTGATGAAATGTTAACAAACTCCAAAACACTGGGATCCAAAATGAGTGTTAAACTTCATTTTCTACACAGCCACAGCAATTATTTCCCTGAAAATCTTCGGTGCTATGAGTGAGGAGCAGAAACGAGATATCGGGGTAAGTGGAAGGAATCTATGTTGGCCGACTATTGTTGGTGCATAAAAAGGGAGACTTCTGAGAATCACCGCAGAGCATCAAAACGGCGAAAGATTTCGAGAGACAACTAACCAATCTTATATCAGTAGAATCAATGTAAGTTTTTTTATACTAGTTAGTTGAGGTTTTTCACTTGTCTTGATATCAATACTTTCATAACTCAGATGATCCCATTAATTATTTTTAATTTAATTAGGAAGTTCGCCAAATTTCTTATTTTTTGAGTTTAAGGTAGCAAATTACAAAAAAGCTAGACCTGATACAAAAATTCTGAATATAGATTCGGATTCAGGATAGTTGAGTTTACTAAAATCAGTTGTTTTTTCTCGTGAAGCAGACTGAAAGGTAAAAAAATGCCTATCAATGACATAATGTATGTACTGTAACGTTTTTGTGTTGATTTTCGTCCTTTTTCGTGCTATTTCGGATTATTCGCGGAATTCGCTTATCCGCGCCGCCCAATTCCGCGGATAATCGGGAGTTTACTATACTAATCACGACATACGAAGATAGGAGTATATGTGTGTGTATGTATATTATTGAGAATCTTTAATTAACCGAGCTTTATATTTAAGATAATGGAATGTCTTTTGAGTCAAGCTGAGACTTAGGACAGCTGTTTCGAACTTATTAGGCTCTCATCAGCCAGTGCAAGAACCACAAGGCGTACGAGGGAAAGAGAAAAATATTCTTCAGATGGCAAATGATCCCTCAAGAACTAAAGACAATAAAACAAAAAACAATGTATTGTGAAAACTGGCGAAGTAGCCTTGGCTGGAGAGTCTCATAATCTCGAAACGGCTGTCCCAAGGTCTCAGCTTCACTCAAAAGGCATTCATTATCATTTATTATGAATTGGTTTCTTTTGTTCACACGTTAGAGGGTTTTTCTTATCATTTTTTATTTATTATTATTTTATTTTCCTTGTGGTCAAATTCCTTTTATGGTGAGCGTTTAGTTGCCCAAGGATTTGATTTTCACAATATATTAATTGTTGGTTTTTTATTTTGTTGTCTTTAGTTTTGAAGGGTCGTTTGTCATCTGATTCATATAAGAGTTTAGTGTTATTGTCTACTTTTTTACTGAATTTTGCTATACGTGGATGCATTTGTTAGAGACTTGAAATAAGAGCCAAAATGCTGAAACAAAAATATCAAATAAAAATTGATTCAAATTTTAGAAGGAAAAAAACCCTCCATTCCATTACTACCGTATGGAAAAAAATACAAAAAGTCACATTTGTCTGATTCAGAATTAGAAATGAGTTAACGATTACTGTTTAATTTGATCAGATTTTGTTGGTTGTAAACTCACTTTGATATTTCTTGGTCATTTTATATAAGGATCAAAACACTGAAAAATAAAGAATAACACAGCGATCAATATCAAACTCGGTAATTATTGTCTAATCTTGATTATAACATTAACAATATGGGTTTGAGTGACTCAAACAATTTTCATTAAATTTAAATCAGATTTTTATATATCTGATTCTATTTTCTAAACTTAATACAAATGTCACTCTTAAATATTGATCACGTAATTTCAGAGTGATATTTAATCAATGCATTTAATCGATGAACTTTTATATTTAAGAATTTACTCTTAATATCTGGAGGTCAATGGATTTTCATGTATACCCATTTTATAGCACACTGTTTTGTTTTATTGTGTCTTTCTATAGCTTAACGAAAAATGCGATATGTACTTAGTTGAACTTCATATGACTAGATTTTGTGACTGAATAATTCACTAGTGAAATGCAGATTTATTAACTAAAAGTTCAGTTCATTTCTAACAGAGAAGATGCTTTTTCAAAAACATTTTTACTTCAAGAAGGGACAAATTGAAAAGTTTGAACAATATCCACTTTTTCAGTGAGAATTAAATATTGCATTATGTTTTGATAGACAACTTCGAATTTCTTTATCAAATGCATCTACCCCATCTACCTAATGGATCATTCCTCACGCAATCATCTTTTTATTTTCAGCTCATTATTATCCTCCTTTATTTGACACATCCCAGACTCTCAAATTGAAATATCGCAAATTTTAATTTTTAACTATTACTGAAAAAGTGTGGCACACAAAGAGTGGTTCAAACTTTTCAATTTATTTGAGTTATTCTATCTTTAATGTAACTAAGGTCTTATTTTTGATGATTATTGTTAATTCAACCATATTAGGCTTGTAATTTAAATTATGAATAAGTTTAAAAAGAATGCCATTGCATACAATATGATTAAAATTTTACTCCTATTTTCGTATGAAAATGTGATTAATTGTTCAAAAAAACTGCTTTTTTCTTACACTTGTCTTATTTGTAAGAATATTTTTGTTAAAATATTTGTTGTTGTATTATTAAATAATATCTAAAAAGAGCTGATTTCTTTTCCCAAGAATGTAATAAAAACTTTATACTATATATTAAATACTCTTTCAAATTAGATATGTCTGATTTCTACAAAATAAATTTTGAATAGCTTAAGCTCAGAGGATTAGCCTACAATGTAAGAAAAGATACTAACAGCAACTCTGGATACAGGGCAGTGAAGGCTAGTGTCCGGTTGATAATAATTTAAAATAGCAATTTGAATTCTGCTTCAAATGTAGCATATATTGAAAAGCTTTGACACTATTGCTTTGAAATAATATACTGCTGCGAAATAACAAAAAAAAAAGCAACAAAAAAAAAACAACTAAAGTGTAAAACTGAAAATTGTCCGAATACTGTACTTTATTAAAAGTATCATAGAATCCTTTTAATATTATTTTTTTTTTTCCTTACAGGTTCATTCGTTCTACATCAAAAACCTTTCCCTGTCCGATTTCTTCATGGGCCTGTACCTCTTTGTCATCGCTGGTTATGATCTTCACTTCCGAGGCGAATACATTCGACACGAAGAAGAATGGCGTCAGAGCTGGCAGTGTGAAGTGTGTGGCTTTCTAAGCACTGTTAGCTCGGAAGCGTCCGTTTTCATCCTGTCCATCATCACTTTCGACCGTTATACGTCTATCATCTATCCGCTGTCGCAGAAACGAAGGACACTGGGATTCGCTGTCCTGTGCATGGTATCAGTGTGGACGGCCGCTATAGCCATCGCCGTCCTCCCTCTGTTCGGCATCCCGTACTACGGAGACGAGTTCTACGGGAATAACGGCGTATGTCTCCCGCTCCACATCCACGACCCCTTTGCCCAAGCCTGGGAATATTCTGCGGTAATGTTTATCGGGGTGAATTTCGTCGCTTTCGCCTTCATTGCATTCGCCTACGTCAAGATGTTCGTTATCATTAAAGATTCCACAGTGTCCTTACGTTCCACTCAAGAAAAACAGGATCGGATCATCGCCAAACGGTTTGCCTTCATCGTCGGCACCGATTTCGTCTGTTGGATGCCTATCATCTTCATTAAAATCCTTGCTCTGACAGGTAAAGAATTAGATACGATTAGTTAAATATATGCTAGTTATTCACTAAAATAATTCCCAATATTACAGATTCAGTAAAAAAATTAATAATAAGAGAATAATGTCACTTCAATTGTTCTTCATCACAAGTTACTCCTTTTATAAGTTTATAGACATTTGAATGGTGTTCCATGAAACAACAATAGGCAGCAGATGCTGAAAGGTTTGAGATTAAATCACACAGAACTCGGATTTCTGTGCCTTTATTTCTCACACTTTTTAAGCATCTCAAGA
>JAFIDM010124291.1:0-12116 GCA_023159025.1 Thereuonema tuberculata | reverse complement strand
AGCTCAGTGAATTTGTGTTTTGTTTTGTTTAGTTATGTGCGTTCTTTGGTTTATTTTACTGTAAAAATAAAAAGAGACGAGAAAGTTTTATTTATTTATTTATTTAATAATATGGATGTTCACGAAGATTACTAACTATTATCGCCTTTTTTTTATCTATCTAAAATGATCTTAGATAAAATGAAATTACTTTCGCTGCATCTTAAGAACTTCATCCATTGAATATCAATTTCTCTACTTTTCTTTCTTCCTTTTATTTGTCCTTGATTTTGGGTGTGGACGTAGGGATCGAGAGACGCAAAGAATACCGTTCAACTTGTTTTAGCTTCACAAAAGGAATTAAAATGATCCTTCACAGGATGACCTTCACCGAATATATTATCATACACTTCATAATCTAGTTTATACTTTATCGTTACATTCAGTTGATTTTTATATTAATGTTTTATCAATCCTGATATTTTATTAATTTCAAACAGTTCTAGAGAACATAATATTCTCCAATAGAAAATGGAATCTGTGACGTGGTTTTGCTGTTTTTGAATATAAATAATCTAATCATTCAATGTAGGTTTTGAAAGAAAGACTGTGTTCAATAGTTTTAATTGAATCGTTTCAACGTTTAGTTCAAGAAATATCACTAAGTTCTAAATATCTTCTTGTTCATTCAGATTTCTTGATGTGCATTTACCTTCTTCCGCAATCAAGAATATTTGGTAAAACAATTGTAGAGATTTCGAAACAGAGAATTAGGTCTTTGTTGTTTCTTTGTTTAGGATATCACTAAGGATAGCACGTGATTGCTGTCAATTTGAAACGAAAATGAACCCTGGGATTTCGATAGGAATCCAATTGTATGTGTGATGAATGCTTGAAAAGTAATAATGGATTATATTTTTATTTCAATGGATTAAACGATTTGAATACAAGCGTATTTGAAATTGAAGCAAAAACAATCGCAAAAAATTAAATAAAATAGAAAAACATTTTTCAGTTGAGAATTTCAGTTTTAATGAAATATTCAAAAAAATTCTAAACAATTTTTTAATTATAGAAATTTATTAAATCAATTGTAAATCTTGATAGCTACTAAGAGAATGTGATTAGACATTTCACTGTTTCGAAACTCGCTACAATCTCGATTTTAGGTTATAGTCTCCGATAACTAGTCGAATCCTGAGGAATTGCCTTTGAATTTCACTGCCTGAGATCTGCTAAAATAATTAGAATTCATTACAATACCCTGTCTTGCTCCTTCCACGTAGAAGCAAGTCTACGTATAGAGATCTAATCATCTTTTCTTGCTGTTTATTTCAATTTAATGAAGTAATATCTAACGGGGAAAGAATTAATAAAAACACTGGAAACTTAAGCTCTAAAATGTCGTTTTATTAAATGGTTGAATTCTGTTATGCTATTCAACGTGTTAAACATAAAAAAAAGGAATTAAATCTATAGATCCACCGCATTTGAATAAAAGTGAATAAAAAAAGCCAACTTTTCGGACATCGACTGATGGTCATTTTGAAAGCGTTGATACAAAGGAGAGGGGGAAGGGAACACTACCCTTTTTAAAGATACAATTCTTTCATTAATATACTGATATTAGGACTTTGCCATATTAAGTAAGGGTCCAAGAACTTAGCTATATAGTAAACTGCGGCATAAATATTTGTAACTTACACGAATGAAAGCAATTGCTACTGTAGGTTATATTACAATAATTATAAATACAAAAGTAAGGCTAATCTAATGATAATAACAACTCTATAAGGTTAAGATGTTTCATCATCTTGTTAATTTTATACACAAGCAAAAAAAAATGTTGATTCTTTCCCAGATCCTGATGACAGGTGTACGTTTCTAAGTAAGGCTCTTTCAGGTCAGATATTATAGCTTATGTGTGTACATTTATTTTAGTTCATACACTCTTACAAAGGTCTAAGCATATTTTTTTAATCGAATCTCATTCGTTGAATGATTCACAGAATTTCTAATTGTGACAATCTGAATTCTAGCTGCTGAGGCTGATAGATGTGTCAAGAATCTGATTACTGACATATTTATGAAAACTTGACAGTTTAATTACTGTGTGTCAGTATTACTGACTATTTGGAGGAAGAAAGATTTCACTTGAGAAATGGTTTTATCTTCATTGACTTTTTTAAATTATGTTATGTTTTTTTGCATTTTCAAATTTAGGAATTTCTTCTCCTTTTTGACACTTTTAAGGAAAACATTGAAAAACGAAAGCTTGTGGTCTCTAGTTGCAGATTCTACAAATTAAAAAACATATTTAAGTACGTTATTTTATAGTGTTTTTTTTTCTGTCGGAAGAATAATTAGGTGAATTATATGGAGACATTTCTCGATTTTGCATCATTATATTTATTGGAACTTATTAGTAACCATACGATATTTTAATGACTAACATATTTTAAGTATAACAACTTTTAAGATTCCTAGTATCAAAACGATAATAGAGCTCCAATTCTAAAAGAAATGAATTTCTTTATCCTCTTGAAAATATGTATTGATTATATTATTTATGTATTTATACTTCCTTATCTTTAGAAGACATTACATCTGCAAATAGACTTCATGTTACGATTGGGTCAGTTCTTCGTCATACTACTTCCGGTTTAATTCACCATCCGTATGATTCACAAGATTATAATAGAAGCACGTAGGTAAGTGTAGGTATGTGTATTCGAATTAAAAGAGCCCTTGCGTTTGAAATACTTGGCTAATGGAGTCAGTATTACCTTTCTTTTGAAATGGCTGTGTGATGCATTTACTGTAATTATTATTTAATTTATTGATGAATTTTGCTGAATTTGCGCTTTATAACTTCAACAAAGTTTATTTTCTTTAATATTTTTAGTTTTCAATATCTCAATTTCTCGAATTTCCTGTATTTAAATGCGTAGTGTCGAGATTTCAGCTACACAATAAAACGTCTTGCAGAAATTAAGCATTTTGTAACAATCAAAGAAAACAAGGCTGAGAAAACCTGAAGAGAAGCTACTCGAAAAATGTCTGTTGTAAAAAAATTAAATATATAAATAGAGAAGTTTGATTTCTAGTTTGATTTCTCAACAGATCAAGGTAGAAATTTAAATCATAAAGTGGTTCATTTCTGGTTTTATTTTTTGTTCATTTTGTGTTTTAATGAATCTGTAAGTCGCGATGAGAACCATTGATAATGACCGTGGACTTGCTTAGAATCTATAACACATGTAAATTAAATAAGAGGAAACTGGGACAAGGTCGTTTAATTGGGACGGTGCACTTAATTATTTCGTTCCTTCAGATCCACTTTCTTTTTTTTTTTTTGAGTTGGATGACACTACGATAGCTTATTAATAGAGACTAACTAGATGCAGAATAGTTTATTAGTTAGTAATTCACATACGGGTATTTGAATGACTTTGATTGATTCTTCTATTGAATCATTGAATCTCTTTTGTTCATTAAAGAAGAAAGCATTTGAAAGAAAAAATCAAATGGAACAAAGAAAACTGTCACTGAATGTACTGACAATCAAGTTCATAAAAACACATTATTCTTTGTTTGTTCTTCATTTTGTTGACGACATCTATTTCTTATTTTGTTACTAGGATGCTTTATTTCAAGATACGAAGGTAAAAAAAAAGAAAATTCTCATTTTTTTGAACAATTCTTTTAATACAGCTACTTTTTCTTTTTTACTCGAATTTCTCTTTTTTTTCCTACTAATTTGAAGCAGGGTATAATTGGGTTTTTTTTTTTATTAAACCTCTAATAATTCAATTTTGTATTTTAAAACTTTTGCACCCGCAGAATATTGGGCTTCAGATTTATTTATTAATAGTAAATCTTCAGTTATATTAATTCGTCTGATCAGTAACTTACTTTAAAAAAAAAAAAAAAAGAAAAGAAAGAAGAAAAAGAAAAACAAACGAGGAATTTAGCTCATTCCCCATTTATTCCTTTCCCTGATTATTTTCTAAATTTCTTTTGTAATATCCGTAGACCTGTTACATTGAAATGAATTATTATTCAGTTCACATGGTCATTAAAATAAAAATATTACCATTGGAATACCTTTAAAATAAAACAATATTTACAAATAATATATACATCAAGATTAATCAGCAAATGTTGAAAATCCTTTCTAAAATTGAAAAAGACCGTATTTTCTAGATAAATTATTTATATTTACATAATATATACATCTAAAGTAGGAGAATGGAAGTAGTTAAACCATGATCGAATTTATCCTATGTCTACTCCAAATTAAAGAGAAAAAAATCTTTAAAATAAAATAATAAAAAAAAAACCAAGTCAATACTTATCGTATTAACTCTGCTGCAACTAATTAAGTCTCTCATTCCAAAATGAGAAGACTTATTTACATCATTTTTCTTTTATTAGAAATAAAAAAAGTGTCTTCTCTATGAAATTAATCAATGTTGTTCTACGAAAATAAAAATTGCTTAAATGAATATAATTTAATTGAAAACAAATGCTTTTTTATTATTATTCTTACTTAATTGGACAGAATTTAAAAATTGGAATAATGAATGTTTCAACTGTGACGAACAAAGCGGCTGCCATCTGGACAGAGTTTGTGCTGAATATTGGCTTCATCACCTCCCAGATGCCAAAAATAAACAAATAATTAGTTAAATGATAAATCACCATCTTTCTTCAGATCATTGTCTTCTTTAGGAGTTTTCCTTTTTTTTTTTAAATTTGGCTTCGTAACTCATGCTTTGTAACTTCTTGTACCTTACCATCACAAAATATCTCTTGATAACATTTATTAATGCGTAGGTAAATTAATATTTTGGGACAGTAATAATAAAAGAGGTTCCATGTTAGTAAATATGCCAGACATCTATACAAATCCTTGCAATCGATAATAAGAAAGAACTTGGCTAAGAACTTGAAATTCAGATACTTTTGAAATGTAGTAAGATAAAGAGAAACGTAAGTTTAAGAAGAAAACAAAGAAAGTTCAACTTGTAAAAGAAGAATCTGAAGAGACTTACCAAACATATAAGAAAATTTTTTAAATTAACGAAAGCATGAAAAAAAAGCATTATTCTCTTTTAATCATTTTAACATGTAAGTCTTTCTCGAGGACGAACACATTTACATAAAGAACAGTTTCTTCAATTTCGAGTAATTAAGATGGGAGGAGTGAGGGAAAGAATGCTTCTCTCACGTGGATGGCATACGAATCATCCAAGAACAGAATCAGTGAAGCTTCTGACAATGGAGTTAAAAAAACTACCGTAATTAAAATGGATGAAAAACCCTTCTAAAGCACTGCGATTGGTCATAAGGAGAAGGAATCTGGACCCAGGAAAGCCTCAACACGGTCAAGGTCTGCGGATACAACGCCTTTGCTCTCCGATGTTTTTCAATGCCATGGTCTTGACTCCTCCCAGTGCCTATAAAAGACCCATCGAATCCCATCTCAGCATCACTGACACTACAAGTCATTAGCAACACATCCAAATCCTTTTGGTAGCTAACTCTATCAACTCCTTCAAGATGTTCAAGTTCTTGGTAAGATTAATATGATTTATATAAGCTTTTTTATTATTATAAAACTTAATCTGAAATTTTAATGAAATACTATTATTTATTTTATACCATTATTTTTTGTATGCTATTACCTAAATATGATTTGTAATTTAGAGTTCAGTATAATGTATATTAAGAACAAACTTACTATCCGTATAAATTTATTCTTCGAAAAAAATTAATAACTTAATATTTTATTCACTACAAAATTAATAAAATTGTTTTTATAAAATCGGAGTTGTTTTCATTTTAAATTTCATTTCAGTTCATTTCATTTTGAAATCGGAAATAAGTAAATTATTGCTTTTTAGCTAAAAAATATTATTAATTTCATGTAAAATTCTTGAATCTTAAATTCAGCAAATAATCTAAAAAAAATGGTAAATCTGGTTTCTTTTCTGCTCAGAAATTGTTGCTTTGTCTTTGGCTTCATTCTTTATCTTTTTCAGTTTTACGTTTACAGATGACTTCGAATTTTATAGACTGAATTGTGATTATGAAATTAATGACAATTACTAATCTTTGCTGCTTCAATTTTGTTACTTTTTCAAGAAAAATTAATTCGAATTAAAGTTAAAGAATTCAATCTTAAAAAAAAATGATTAGCAGTTTAATAAATCAAATATATAACAGTATTCATAACATTCTAAGTAAATGATAGAAAACAATTCTATATTAATTTACTTTGTCAGTTAGTTAATTCTTTATCATCGGATGAAATGTTATTCATTTTATTATTTGAATATGTTCATATATTTTCTTTTTCTTCCAGGTTCTCTTTGCTGTTCTTGCCGTTGCTTATGCTGGCGTTGCTGTTCTTCCCTACGCCTATACTGGCTATCCCGGCCATGCCAGCGTTGCTGTGAACCGTGTTGGTGGTAACTACGCCTACAGTGTAAATGATGCCCCTGCTGTTTATGCTGCTGCTTATCCCTACAGAGTTGGATATGCTGCCTATCCTTACAGCTCCTACGGCTACGGCTATGCTTATTAAATAAACCTCAACATGAGAAACTCTTTTGGGCATTGCAATTAAAAGATCTCTTGTCAATTCAAACCCATTCCAAATAGAATGAATGTTTTCTTTTTCAGTTTGTTTGAAAATCATTATTTGTAGTAACTTCACAAATCATCCAATTACAATGATTGGTCTTTGTAAATATCCCTTCCCACGACAAAATAGGTTCAATAAATTTTGTTGATGCATAGAAATTGCATTTGGTTAATTGGATTTTTTTTCTAAAAGTTTTCTTGATCTCATAATCTTGATTTCTTAAAATTTTCTTGATCTTAAAATTTTAAGAAAGAAATATGACCACATTACAGAGAATACATTTACTAATACTACATTTATACTGCAAAAGTTATCTTAATATAAATGAGTTACAATTTACAAAAAAAAAACCTGTTAAATTATTTATAGTAATTCCTATCTTTTCCAGGAATAGATATTTCTTAACGAAAGTAGAAGAATAGCCTAAAATTAACAGAACTGTCTCAAGATATATTAAAATTTATTTTTAAATAATCTTCAAAAAGATGGAGAGAAAACACTATTCCACATATTTTATATCGATATCTAACTATCTTTGCGAAATTTTATTACATTTTTTTTCGATTCTCAATATTTGAATGAAGTAAATACTGATGAAATAAATAGTGACTAAAGCAGCAATAATTCTTTCAGAAATAGGATTATATAAATTCAGAAATTCTAAATATGTTTGAAGATGACCAGAAAAGCTCTAATCAAGTTATTTTAAAAATAGTGGCAAATACTTTGATAAAAGTGCAATTCGAAATTTTTAAGTTCGATGATTTTTAAGTTCTCTAACAAATTTTTCTTAGTTAAAAAACAAAATTTGTTTTCAAAGAATCGTAAGTTGTATCTATGCAGAGGAATATTAAAGTTTCATTTAAAGATTAAATCACAGAATGTACAGTGTGGCGCAATAGTTTGGACTCTTAGATTTTTTATGATGTAATTTTGCCGTCTCTCTTTCTTCTTAGAATATCCTTTTATGGTTTTCATTTCAGATGTAATATTGCATAGATTTAATATGGATTCCAAACTGTCAACAGCTGAAAGTACACGAATGATACTATGTATTTATCTACTTATATAAAAATAACTATAATTTTAAATAAAAAATATTTATAAGAACAAAAATTGTAATATGCGATATTTAAATAAATTTCTTTCTGGATCTAAACTTTGCACCACATAGAATGAGACAAGTCCAGCATCATAGGATTAATATGTATTTTCTTTATTTTACAAATCATGATGTTTCTGAACAAGAAAGAACGAATTATAGAAAACATTGCAGAAATTCCAATGCTACATTTAAGTAAAACAAGTGAATATAATTTTGTGTTAAAGCATAAATTTAATGGCGACCCATAATGATAAAAAAAATTTTAAATAATAAAAAAAAAAAATTAAAATAATAATAAAAAAAAGGAAATATATTAACAAAAGGAAAAATAAAAAAAGTTAGGAAAATAAAAAAAAGAAAAACAAAAACAAAAAAAACCACGCGGACATTTAGAAAAGAAAAGATTAAGAGAAAAAAAAAACAACACCCAATATACGAGTATATACAGATCAGAATCGACAACCTTCATCATATGAGACCGAGACCTTACAACTGAAATGAGATGGTTGCATTTTTAACTTTTAAGCTATTAGCGGACATCCAATGAAAACAATGCCAAATATTTCGAACATGAGGAGGTGTTGGCTACTACATAGTTTGGGCCTCTGAACACGATGGTGAAATCCGTTTGTCGATCCAATATTCCGTTCGGGAGTTGCTAGGGGTGGACAGACACGGACGGACGGACAAGACAAATACAACAGCTACCGATTTTGGTCGCTACCACAATAACTCCCAAATGGGTCGCAAAAAAAGGGGTTGCATCAGTGCATATTGAAGCATGTAAGACCTATTAACAAACTCATATGTTTGTTGGTTAGTAAAATAGCTAAGTTTATGTATTGAGTATAATAGTGAACATATTGAGCAAGTTTTACAAATAAAAACGTTTGTTTGTCTTTTTTTCTTAACTTTTTATTATTCTTCCGTACGAAGGTTAGCACCCTGTATATTTATATGTGGATAATTCGGTTTTTATTCAATGGCAGATTTGTTATTCACATTCAGTTAATCATTTATAGACGAAATATAAAATGTTGCTAACATTGATCAAACATTGCTGTTCAAGTTGATTATCTCGAATTAGATATTAATGTCGTTCAACAGTCCATGGAAGTTAGAAAGTTACTCTTGCTCTGATATTTATTTTAACTTCTAAGATTAGCATTATTATTTGGCTGCCAAAACTAAGCATTCTAATCCAATAACTAAATGTAATCTGCAAAAAGATAAATCCACCATATCCTGTTTTATCTTCAGATAAGATTGATATCCTTTTGTAACTTTATCTAAATTGTTTTCTTCTTTCCTTCAGTAATTTGAAGCAAGACTGATACATATGTTCACTCAGATATCTATTTACTTACATGTATTTTAAAATTTCACTTGAATTAGAAAGAAAAAGTTTCCGAAATTTTGAACAAACACGACTACTTATTTTTCACTGTCTTTTCTGTAATTGAATTTTTCTAACTACACATTTCTGTTTATCCCTGAAATTCATTATTTTAGTTACCGGTACTGATAAATTTGGACATTGCAATTAAACAGATTTCTATCTTTTAATTTTATTTTTGTCAATCAATATTGTATAATTTTGCTTGTAAAACCATTTACAGAGAAATAAAAAAATATTGAATGTTTTTGAAGGATTACAGTTAGTTATTATAAGAGTATTTATTGACTATATGACAGAACGACAAATCACAGATTGGACAGGTAAAAAAAAGGTTTTTTCTTGGAATGTTTTTTTTAAATAGAGTGGTGATGTACAAAGATACTTTTAAATAAATATTTCTTTTACAGGATAATTGTAATAAAAATAACTAATTTTTTTTTAAAAAAATGTAATGAAAAATAGAATACTTAATAAATCCTCTTAATAAATTTTCCCATTAGTAATCCCATTATCCAAACTTATAATGGAATATTTTTCGTCATTAATTTTTTTAAAAAAATTATAAAAACAGGATCTTTTCTGCTGCTTTGGCAGCCATTTTCATACGTTTTGATAAGACTAACTATAAGATCGATTTGAATAGTTTTTAGCCAAGTGATGGATATTTCATTATTCATAGTGGGTGTGGATAATACGGCAGTTCCCCCTTTTGCCCCCCCCCCCCCCTTAATCCAGTACTGTGAGGAAATCGATTTGGCTCTAGTGTATCTACTACTACAAATTGCTCAAAATTGGGGGTGTGATTCATGATTCTTTTATGTTTGTAAAATAAAGATTTTTGTCTTCATCCTTATTATTATAATTTATTTTATGCTGGGAAACTTTTTTCCGAGCGATTGCGTTGTATATCCTATATATGTCCTGTCACAATTATTGCAAGGAATACTATAATACTTTAGTTTGTTTTTTCAATTTATTACTAACTTTGTTGACAACCCTGATATTATATTTATCTAATAGTTTTCTAATTTTTTCATTCATATTTCTAATAAATGGAATACTTGCATATTGCATATTATAATTTTTTCTAACTTTATTCCTGGTAACATCATTATAATATATAAATGTGGCTTTTTCGTAAATTATACAATGTTCGGATAAATTTTATTAATGGGTGAAGTTATTAAGAGGATAGTTTCCAATGTGTTATTTGTTTTTAGTAAATTCATTATTAATCAATGATACCAACAGTGTGATGAAATCTATTAGGGAAATGTACATATAATGTTATAATGGATTTAAATGTTTGCATTCATGTCATTAAATATTTCATTTATATTAAAAAAAAATAATGGTTTGATATGCAATGTAGTTTAGCTGATGACTTGATTTTAAAGAAATAATTTTCTATAAAAGGTTGAAACTGTTTAAATAAATAAATATTTAAGATCTAATTAAATAAAAAAAAAGCTGCATTCGTTTGATTTCCTGACATTATTTTCTCAAGAAGGATTTCGTAACCAGTTTTATCGAAATGAAAATTCTTATAAAAAATTTAGCAAATTATTATACTAGAATGAAGACAATTATTAATAAAAGTTATTGGACTGTTGTGATCATTGTTTTTAACTATCTTATTGCTTTTTCCATTTGGTAGTAATTATTACAATTTACATTTTTCTTTTGTTTTCTTTGCTTTAATGTTTTTTCCTAAGATGTATAGTTTGTATAACAAGGGTTATTCTCTGGAAATCAAGAAGATGTAATTACTTAATATAAAAGATTTGTAAAGAAAATCTGCTAAAAGAAAGGGAATATGTATAATGCAACAGGAAATAGAGTAGCACAGAATTTTATTTGAAAAAGAGAAGTTGAGATGATTATTTCCTTCCTTTTCTTCGAAGACATCAGCATTAATATTGAACAGTAATTAATTAATTGAGATTCTTCCGAAACTCTGATGATGAGTTTTTTATCTTGATAGAGTCGTTACTTGTCACTCACTATTCAAAATGGTAGTTTAACAAAGAAATCTGATTGTGAATGCAGGTAACGGATTTTCAAGGACAACATTTTTGAGAGCATTCTAGTGTGTTGTGGATTCCGTGAATGGTTTTGGAAATCTATAACTGTAAATAGAAAGAAATCGGAGATCCTGTTGAATTCTTTAATTCTTTATCTAAAAGCATTCTTTATCCTTCTTCAGTTTTGTGGAATTGATTTTTGGAAATATTCTGAGAAGAAATAAATTTTCTCATAAAATTATTGATAAAATATAATAACTAGAGAATTCAAGACACTCATTTTAATAAAATTGTTTAATAAATACATTTGTAAAAACCTGACAGCACATTATCAGCTGGATATTCTTTAGTTAAAAAAATTTGTTCCGTCAATTATTGAAACAAAATAAAATACTTTACTTTTTCCCCAAATTTACAATATTAGCATTAAAAATTATTTAAAACAAATTTTAAGAAAAACAAAACGATGACAATAAAACCATCCAAGAGATAAGTTATAACAACAATGTTTCAGAGTATGCATTTGCTACAAATAATCTCAAGATAAAAATATTTGAAAGACAATGATTACAGAGACAGGATTTTTTTTTCATGAGTTAAAAAACTGTAGAGCATGGGATTGACCACCATTGCTAATTTCCTCCCGATTATCACTGTGGGCATTCTAGCTACAGCGCCCCGATGTACCTGCATGGCAGATTGTAGATTCTCCTGGTTTTGAGGATGTTTTGCTTAAGATTAAACCATATATCGAAAAGAAGGCAAGTTGAGAAGAAGACTGTAGTTAATTCTTCAATAATTGAATAATGGAATTTAAAATAGAATACCAAGAAATAAGAAGCATCTCTTCGTACAAAATTTCACACAATGTTTTTCAGTTTTCGAAGAAATCGGCAGCATTTGAAAAGACAAGTGGTTATCACTAAAATGTTAACTTGAAGATCGTCTTTAACGTTG
>JAFIDM010124290.1:0-12120 GCA_023159025.1 Thereuonema tuberculata | reverse complement strand
CAATTTCTGAAAACTGCTGTACCGAAATCCCTACACTGTTTGTACATGACCACTTTCCAATGCCTGTAAGTTTGAGAAGCACAAAGAAAACAGAGCCAATATATTTACTAAACCTCTAAACAGAGTTTTATTCGAAGAGAATGTATCTCGTTTAGGACACCAGAAATGAGTAATAGTTGCTTGATCACCCAATACATATTTAAATTATTGGGGGAGAACTTAATGGGGGGGGAGGTAATGTAATAATAGGATACAATATACACGGCTTTAACAATTTAAAAAGAAGTTGATAAACATGAGATAGAAATAACAAAGCAAACAATGCATTAAAGAGCACATGAAATATTGAAATGAAAAATAAGTAAAAATGCATTGTTTTCGGATATTAAGGTATGGTTGTTTTAGGATTTTGCAGTGCGAAGTAATGGATTCGATTTCATGACATGTCGGCTTCGTGGAAAATGTTATGAATTGCTTTCATGGAGAGAATCAAAGGAGAAATGCGATTGATAAGATAATTATATCAAGTAGAACAATGTCGTGATTTGAAATTACACAACATAAATATAAGCGAGAAGTAAACTATTACATTATTCTTCATTTCCTGCATAAGAAATGCGACTAATGCAAGTATGAGTTACTACTTGGAACCACTACGATTAATGAAAGGATTTGTTCATTGCAGTGATTCGAATATATCTGTTTGTCTTCTGGATGAATGGAAGTAATTTGACACTATTCGTTTACTTCCAGCCTGAACGACAGAGAAAAAACAACAAGAGGCCGTTTTCATATACTGGGTGGGCATAAAATAACGTGAGGTGTTCACAGCCCACTAGGAAGTTATGTATTGGACGAATCGTAACATTATTCGGTGGACATACAGAGTGGAACATGCGGATTCGATTTCTAAAAAAAAAATATTAGTACGAAAAGTCGCTAACAGAAGAAAATGTGGCTTTGTTAATGCACTAACTCGGCTAACCTCATTACGTGTTGAGCGATCATGATAAAAACAAACCCTTGGAGAATTCACATGAGTTGGGGACGAACTTCCTTTCGATGGCTTTTACCTTACGTGACGTGCTTTGTTAGTGAAGCTAACAAAGGGGACGCAAAGCTATCAGTCACCAACACATTAAAGAAGTTGGGGAACACGAGATGACGAATGTGTAGGATACCAACTGTGCACGGACATTATCCAGGCGAACGGATATCCCCTACTCACCGGTGCGGAAAATTCTGGATCACATATTGAAGTTTTATACCTATAAAATCTGTCCTGTTCAAGAATTGCGCCGTGGCGATGCGACCACCTGCCTTCAGTTTGCATTAAGATTATTAGCGCGCATGGAAGTGTATGAAGCGTGGCGGATTTAATGGACGAAGCGCACTCTTATTTGGAAAGTGATATTATCACAAAACCACTGCCACTTTTGGGCAGCGGCTAATCCACACGGTGGTTTACAGATGCCTATCCACTCACTGAAAGTCACCCGCATGGTGCGGCTTTATGACATCGTTTTTCATATGTCCTTATTTTTACGAGGAAAATGACCTGTTCTGTCAATGCTGCACGTTAATCCGATATGCCAGAGAACATTGTGGTTTCAAAGGGATCTGAACAACTCATGTTATTTTATGCCCAGCTGGTAGTTCGATAATGCTACGTATCAATGAATAATATTAAAAATAACTTTATTCAAAGAATAATTTAATTATTAATAGATTCTACGAAGAGTAGAATTTCCCAACTAAAATTTATTTTAAAAAGGAAAAAAAAATCTATAAAATGCACAAATTCATTAGAATTGTTTGCTTTTAACGCATTGAGCCATTATCATTAGCAATCTTGGACAGCTGCTTCGTCTTTATTAAGACTCATCAGCCATATTTAGCTTTGATAATGGAGCTCGGAACGTGTCGGTACCTATGATTCCGTCTCCCGCCTCGGAAGTGGAACCTGGTTGAAAGCAAACAACTAAAGAAAAGTCGCTGTAACCAGTACAGGAAAATTACCTTGGCCAGCTTTGCGCTG
The DNA here is from genome assembly GCA_023159025.1 of Thereuonema tuberculata. Lineage (NCBI taxonomy): Eukaryota > Metazoa > Arthropoda > Chilopoda > Scutigeromorpha > Scutigeridae > Thereuonema > Thereuonema tuberculata. The sequence continues at coordinate 10,082 of JAFIDM010124290.1, read as the reverse complement.
AGCTCGAAAGGCATTTAATAAAGGCTTAAGACCTAACGAAAAGTCGAAAACTTAATAATAAAGAAGGTTTAACGTGCATTGATGTAATATGAAAAGGGAAGAAAAAATCTATAAAATGCACAAATTCGCTAGACGGGAGACGGAATCATAGGTACCGACGCATTCCGAGCTCCTTTATCAAAGCTAAATCTGGCTGATGAGTCCTAATAAGGAAGAAACAGCTGTCCCAGATTGCTAATGATAATGGCTCAATGCGTTAAAAGCAAACAATTCTAACGAATTTGTGCATTTTATAGATTTTTTTCTTCCCTTTTCATATTACATCAATGCACGTTAAACCTTCTTTATTATTAAAATTTATTTAGTTCTGAACATAAATTATTTGTGGAATTTGAGAGGAGTAGCGTTTATTGAACACGATATTTTTATTTAACTGCTCTGAAGAACCTTTTACAGAGACAGATTAGTCACTGAAAGAAATTATGAAAGATATTAAATATAATCTTAATGATTGATTATTCATCATGTATCGTGAAAAGAACTATGAACTCATGAACTATGAACCCTCGCTTCAAAGTGAAAATATAACATAAGAGTATTTTAGATAAAATAATAAAATTTGAAATCAGCGAATATAGGTTGTATAAAATAAATTATTGATATACTTTCTGAACCCAAAGTTTATCATTATCCACTAATTAAAAAAAAAAAGATTTGTCTGGCTTTTTTGCATTGCATTTCTCGGACAGCAAATAGTGGACTTGTGGTAAGAGCATTTTTGTTGTCTAGACCAGCGGTTCCCAACCGGTGGGTCGCGAACCACTAGTGGGTCGTGGAAGGGTTACAGGTGGGTCGCGACTTGATCCTAAAACTATCAGAAACCGTAGAATAAACCATCAGAAAAAAGATCATAAAAATCTAAAGTCGATTTAATATAAAGAAGGGATACGATAAAATATGGTTTTATTCTAAATTCTTCTATTCTTATATATGTGGAGGTATTCTGATAAAGAAAGGTGGGTCGCCAGCTGAAAAAAATTGAGAACCGCTGTTCTATACTATTATGTATAGCGGGTAATTCATAAAGTACTGGAAAGTTGTTTTTACCACCCCATTCTTTTAAACTGATTCATAAAAATCTGAATTTTTTTTATATAAAATCGTCAAACATATAAGAGTTATATTTTCATTTATTATTTATTAATTATTATTGAAATTCAACTAATTTGCGTTCAAACACCCCCAATATATCGTATATTTAAATGACTGTTATGACGCTGGTTAAACTGTGAAGTCCGGATCCAATATTCAAATGATACAGAAACCTAATTACGAAAATTTAATCTAAACACTTTTGTCATTAATTTCTTTGTTTGATTTTTTAAAAAAAAAAAACTTTTTTTTTATAATGCATTCTGACTAATGACTTTTTTAGGAGAAAGTCGAATATATTCATTTATATCGCTACTAATTGTACAAAAATATTTTTATATCTATACTCATATACAAAAGAAAAAATTGCAAATATCTTTTGTAAGTTGTACAAGAAAGTTCACAATGAAATATGTACCAGTGATTTTTTGAACTTGAAAGTAAATTGTGACAGGTCAATTCTAATCAGAAATGTGTTCCGAATAAAATATCGGACCAAAAGCACATCTCTATATTTCGTAGAACGCTTCTTCTTTAATAATTTTTTAATTATTAATTTATTGAAAATGCTAGGCTGATTTTCTCCTTTTATAGAACTGCTCAGTTTTACAGAAAGTCGATTCCTTACTTGAATCGTGTAATGAATAGTTGCCTATATTTCTGAGACTTCTAAATGGTAGTGTATTCATGGGCGCGTCAGACTTAAAAAATCCTTTACCGTAAACCGGTGGCTTTTCTCTAACAGGGATTTTTTAATTATTCATAAACATCATCAAAGAAAAAAAAAATATATTTTTATAAGATTCAAGATCGCATCAGTAAAGTGGCGCCACTAGAATTAAAGTTGGGAGTGAGTTTAGGGATGTTGTGAAAACTTCATTTAGATGTAGGCCTATTTTAAAATAAAGTGTTTCAATGATCGAAATAAATAAGATTTTTTGAGTGGGGGGGGGGACTTAAGAAAGTAACTATAAAAGGATTTTGGGTGGGGGTGAATCACAGTAGTAATCTTTCTAATTTATGTTTAATGACTTACAAATATCCATTTTTATTAATTTTGAGATATACAGTGGATTTAATAATTTTTAATACTGATTGGACAATTCAATATATACAGAACAAAATTTGTACAAAGATTATTAATTTTTTAAAAAAAAACTAATGATAATTCTAAATTTGTTGGTTTTTTACATTTACGAATATATTGTTATGATCAAATTCTATATATTTATTAAGACATTTTTATTTAATTTTAAAATTTATAACTTTCATAAATTTTTCAGCAATGTCAGTTTAAATTCACTTAAAAATATTTATATACAAGAACTTAAAAGATATTTTGAATTAATTTTAAAGTTGAAGATTTTTTTGCATAATTTCAAGTATTTTATTAGAGAATTTCAATATAATAATTTTCGTTCAATTTGATAAAGCTTTGAGTTTGATTTGATGACCGTGGTATGTTATTATTCTTATTCGTAATATGATTTTTCTTTGTAGATAAACTTAAATATTTGAATACTTAAGAACTAAACAAGATAGGCAGAGTGATTAATAAACCAATCACAGTGCTTCGCAGCGCCTTCTGACTCACCTTTACTTTAGGAAAGGCTGCATCGGGGTGGTTTAGGAAATGCTCGCGGGAGTCTGTTTGCGACCCCCATGCTATCTTACCCACCCCTATTTATATGGAACAATCATAATTCTTAACTCAATATCAGTTAATGCGCTGAAATCCTAATAATAATTTTAAAAAAAAAAACATAAGTTGAGAAGCTGTTAAAAGATTTAAAATGGGGAGAAAAAAATAAAGAAAAAAAAAATTCATGCCCTTGAAGGAATCAAACCCACTACCATCGCGTTATTGAACTGAGCTAAAGGCCACCCACAACATTCAACATTTAGGTCACCTACAACTGAGCTAACAGAAGCCGTTGCGAAGCATTTTGGGATAGGCCTATGTATCCACAGACAGACAAATCGGGGATATAAGACGTCTTTCAGAAGCCTAAAACTAACAATAATATTTCTAATACAATAACTGAAGAAAAGAGAGTAAAGTCGTAGAATACGTTGTTGTTTTCTAAATTTCTTAAATTGTATTTATTTTAATTTCCACTTATGCCGCTGATGACGTGAGGATAAATTAGCCGTCAGGATAAATTGGCCGTATCTTCACATAAACAGTGATGTGCTTTTTGTATTGGGTTTTTTTCAAATTCCACATCAATGTCCATCTATATACAGTTTACTAAGGTAAGGTAATTTTATTCTTATATTCTATACCAGCGGTTCCCAACCGGTGGGTCGCGAACCACTAGTGGGTCGCGGAAGGGTTACAGGTGGGTCGCGACTTGATCCTAAAACTATCAGAAACCATCGAATAAACCCATCAGAAAAAAAAAGAAAAATCGAAAGTCGATTTAATATAAAGAAGGGTTACGATAAAATATGGTTTTATTCTATATTCTTCTATTCTTATATATGTGGAGGTATTCTAATAAGGAAAGGTGGGTCGCCAGCTGTAAAAGGTTGGGAACCGCTGGTCTAGACTGATTTAATTTCCTTCAAATTTAAGAATTCTGAAGGTTTTAAGATGCGTTTCGGGGATTTTTTTTAAGACCCTGAAGATAAATCTTAGGTTTTCGAGTTGATAGCACTAATTCTAGCAACTCAAAATTTCAATTAAATAGTCACAATCTGCCTATCTCAAATGAATTTCTCACAGCACGAAAAAGATAAAAAATGCTTAAAATCATACTGTTAATAACGGACGTATGTTTGTCATCCAAGTGGACAGAGCGGGAAGAGTCGGAGAGAGACTATTTTAAAGTGTATTTTTATTTTTGTCTTCAAAATTAATTTTTTCTTCAATTTTAAATTTAAAAATACACTAATAAATGTCTTTTTGAAAAGAAAAATTAGTTGATTTATTTGAAATTGGTGAAATAATTGCTACGTAACTCTAAGACATTCTGGCGCAGTGTCTCAATTTGGAGGAGCCTATTATTTTAGGGCAGATGGTTGACTTTGTCGCCGGAAGTGCCAAGAAAGCATATTGATATTAAAAAATCAAGAATCATATATAGATGGTTCTTCAAGTTATTTCATAAATGTGGTATTTTACTTTCGTGAATATTTGACGGGTTGCAACTAGTTATCATTAAACATTAACGGATAAGATTTACTTTTAATTGTTACAATTAGCTAATGATCGTCAATGAGGGTAAAACAGTAGGATGTCTCTTACTATAACACGTGGTCTCATATATTGAAGTTTATTAAGATAACACTGATTACACTAGATGTTGTTCTTTAAACAAATCTCCAAATTCTCTATCATTTTCTAAAGATAGTATTTTTCTCTAGGTGTAAGTTTTCTTTAGTTACAAAAGTGCATTGGAGATCACTTTTGGAGAGTTTTTTCCCTTTGATTCAGATTTAACAAATTTAAGGCTCACTTACAGAAAGATCTTGTAAGTTTTTCTGTAGAAAAAGTCAACTTAATCTATAGAAATTATTATCTCTACTAAGCTTTTCCTGTAAGTTATTTCTCACCAGTTATCTTTTTAATAGATAATAGTTACATTTTTATCAATTTCTTTTAAATTGTAGGTTGATAGAAGAAATATTCATTGAGATACTTGATACCAAAGATCCCTTTCGCAGGTTTCTTGGTCATTTATTTTTTTATCAATTAGATTATCATTGTCGAAACATTCATTTCTTTTTTTATTACAATCGTTAAACTCAGCCTATCATCATGAGTTAATGGATCCTTGACTGTGGCCTTTTTAAAATGATTTTCTTTAAAACCGAAATTAAAAAGAACCTCTAAAATTAACGTATTATTAATTTTTATGTTTAAAAAGGAATTTTTCGCTTCTCCGTAATTTTTCAAAAGTATTTTTGTTACCGTAATCCTTTTTTTGAACTAAGACTTATTAGACCTCTGGACCAAATGGTCCTTAAACATGTGACCTGAAGATAACATGTGGATTTTAGTAAAGTTGGCAGTTTGAATATCTTTAAGAAAAAGATAATTTCTGATAAACTTTACCTTTTTTATTACTTTAATTTCAAGATTGTCTGATTTTAAATGAAACCTCTGTTGATTCATAAATTTCTTTCAAGTTTACTTTTTGTTAAATTACTTAAAAAATGGAATCATTACGATAGGTCCTAAGAAGTTTCTTTAGTAAAATATTTCAATAAAAAAAAAGAATACCTGCATAGAATTAAATTAATTAGAATGTTCAAGATCTGTTCACCATGAAAACATTGTGGCAAATGCGTTAACGGATAATAAATGGAGTTATTTGATGTCATCAGAATGTATTGTATTATATTTATTTACTTTTAAGCCGTTGATTGAAGCTATGATGAATGATTTTTTGAGCTTGTTTAAAAAGCTAAAAGAACTTTATGCAAAAAAAAGAAAAAACTAAATATAAAATTGTAATATTTGACTTTCATTAAGATACAATCAATTATAACTGAACTCCGAATTTAAACAACTGTAGTAATTACATGTTGGAATTTATTATATTTAGCTCAATAAATAATTAAACAGAGACACCGAATGGCTCGTATTAGATAAGGTCATTTCAGAAAGTTTTTTATTCCTCCTCTCAATTCCCATAAAGAAAGTGGATACCTTAGTCTTATTAGTTTTGAAATCTAGATCTGATTTTCATTTGTACTTGTTATTGCACATTAAATTAGCAATTTAAAGAAGGTACAAAGACTAGAATGAAATGATTTTTGTGTCAATTTTTGAAAACTGCTGTTGAAATCCTTACACTGGTTCTACTTGACTACTTTTAATACTTGAGAGTGTGGAGAGTGATTTAAAAATGGATCAGTTTTTGATTAAGAAGTTATTCTCAGAAATGCAGTTTCCTTGATAAGAAACCTTTGTCCTATTTCAATAGTTTGAACGGCGTAGCTCATTTCCCATCATGTGTGACTAAAGGATATTTTGATTTTCAAAAGGATACATCGAACATATGACACTGCAAAGGCACTTCTGGAAGTTCGAACATCATTCATTGACTGTTTGACAATAGCTCAGGTAATATCTTCAATAACTTGAATCGATCTTTTCGTGAGTTTTTATGGAATGAACGGGTCTCTACGTAATTGCAGCTGGGCATAAAATAACATCACAACTGAACAACTGTAGAGCCCTTTGGAACCACAATGTTCTCTGGCATATCGGATTAATGTACAGCATTGACAGAACAGGTCAGTTTCCTCGTAAAACTAAGGACATATGATTAACGATGACATAAAGCCGCACCACATGGGTGACATTCAGAAAGTGGATATTCATCTGCAAACCACCGTGTGGATTAGCCGCTGCCCAAAAGCGGCAATGGTGTATATTAATATCACTTTCAAATAAAAGTGCGCTTCGTCCCTCCATTAAATCCGCAACGGCGATGCTTCATACACTTCCATGCGCGCTAATAATCTTAATGGAAACTGAAGGCGGGTGGTCGCATCGCCACGGCGCAATTCTTGAACAGGACAGATTTTATAGGGATAAAACTTCAATACATGATGCAGAATTTTCCGCACCGGTGAGCATGGGATATCCGTTCGCCGGGATAATGTCCGTGCACTGTTGGTATCCTACACATTCGTCATCTCGTGTTCCACAACTTCTTTAACGTGTTGGTGACTGATAGCTTTGCGTCCCCGGCCTGGTTGAGTTGCTAGAGTTCCAGTAGTTTCAAAGCGTTGAATCATTGTTCGTAGATTTGTTATGCTCATCAGTCCTCTTCGTAGCGATTTCAACCGCCGATTTCAACCGCCCCAACGGCATCACTGGCATTCTCGTTCTGCTGATAATACAGCTTCACTAACAAAGCACAGTCACGTAAGGTAAAAGCCATCGAAAGGAAGTTCGTCCCCAACTCATGTGAATTCTCCAAGCCTTTGTTTTTATCATGATCGCTTTAAACGTAATGAGGTTAACCGAATTAGTGCATTAACAAAGCCACATTTTCTTCTATTAGCGACTTTTCGTATTAATATTTTTTTTTAAAAAAAATCGAATCCGCATGTTCCACTCTGTAAGTCTACCGAATGTTGTTACGATTCGTCCAATACATAACTTCCTAGTGGGCTGTGAACACCTCACGTTATTTTATGCCCACCCATTATATCAACATGGCCTCTTGTCGTTTTTTTCCTGTCGTTAAGGCTGGAAGTAAACGAATAGTGTCAAATTACTTACATTCATCCAGAAGTCAAACAGATATATTCGAATCACTGCAATGAACAAATCCTTTCATTAATCGTAGTAGTTCCAAGTAGAAACTCATACTTGCATTCGTCGCATTTCTTGTGCTGAAAATGAAGAATAATGTAATAGTTTACTTCTCGCTTATATTTATTCTGTGTAATTTCAAATCACGACATTGTTCTACTTGATATAATTATCTTATCAATCGCATTTTTCCTTTGATTCTCTCCATGAAAATAATTCATAACATTTTCCTCGAAGTCGACATGTCATGAAATCGAATCCATTACTTCGCACTGCAAAATCCTAAAACAGCCATATCTTAATATCCGAAAACAATGCATTTTTACTTATTTTTCATTTCAATATTTCATATGCTCTTTAATGCATTGTTTGCTTTGTTATTTCTATCTAATGTTTATCAACTTCTTTTTAAAATTGTTAAAGCCTTGTATATTGTATCCTAATATTACATTACCCCCCCCCCCATTAAGTTCTCTCCCAATAATTTAAATATGTATTGGGTGATTAAGCAACTGTTACTTATTTCTTGTGTCCTAAACCAGATACATTCTCTTCCAATATCACTCTGTTTAGAGGTTTAGTAAATATATTGGCTCTGTTTTCTTTGTGCTTCTCAAACTTAAAGGTATTGGAAAGTGGTCATGTATAAACAGTGTAGGGATTTCGGGACAGCAGTTTTCAGAAATTGACCCCAATATAACTTTATTTTAGTCTGTGCCTCTTTATGAAATTAATATTTTAAGATATAACAGCAAGTAGCCGTGCAGACGTGGTCGTGCGGACTCAGGCGTCGGTCTGCCGTGAGGCCAGTGTACCGCTACCCGGGTTCAGAATTGCGGTCGAGAGCAGGGCTGTTTCAATTTCTTTTCCTGTGTTGTTAGCCTCTTCTTCACTTTCTCTTAACTCTTACGTCATTCCGTAATGGCGTTCTGGAGAAGGCAATTGGAAACCACTCCAGAATCTCTTCCCTAGATTGTCTACGGCTTCTCCTAGGGGTTCTTCTTTCGGGGGTCACTAGAGTACCGAGACTGCGTTCCTCGCACGTTATGATCATGATGATAACAACAAGTAGAAAAGAAGATAAATTCTAAATTTCAATACTAGTAAGACTAAAATCTCCATTTCTTTTATGGGAATTCAGGCGATAAATAAATAAACTTTAGAAAGTTTTTGTTTTTAAAATGCTATTATCTAATTTACCAATGAGTGAAGATAATTAAAATTTCCAATAGTTGCCTTTGTTTAATTATTGTTTAAGCTAAATGATTATAAACTTTCACAATTAATTGCGGCAGTTGTTTTAATTGGTATTTAAATTTCTTTATTGCATCACAACAGAAATCAATCATTACCATATTATATTCAGAATTTTTTGTCGCAAAAAATCGTTTATATTTTTAAACGTCTTTTTTTAACGAATTATTTGACTGAAGAAAATATTGTAAGGACCTATCAGAATTTCCATTACTGAAGGATTATTAGTAAATTGAAGAAAAGTAAACTAAAAAAATAGATTCTACTTAATCACCCAACATTATCTACCTACGTAATCCACCTACGAGAACAAAAAGAAATATTGATGAACGTTACACGATAATCGAAAAGGCGTGAATTTTGCGGATATTATAGAGGGACTGTTATTAATCAATTAGGAATTCCAGTTTCAAGGCTAAGAAAAGTAAAAGACATTACAGAGTAGAAATTAAACATGTAGAATTAAAAAAAAACGACTTGAATAGCATCTTTAAGTTCATGTAATTCAATGATTACATTATTACCGGATACATACTACGAATGCAAACTAAATTTTAAAAACCTTAGCAATTTTTCCATTTCACATTATTTTATTTTATTCCATGTAAAACATGATTTAAAACAAAATGGATTTCTAAGTGTACAATTATAGATGTTGTTTTCATTCTCCATATAACTTTGCTGCTTATTACGTATCTGAACAATAACAAATTCCCGAGAATTGTGAGGTATGTCTACGTACACTTTATTCTTCAATAATATTCTGAATAAAATAAAACTGCAATTAATAGATTATAACTCATTTTTGGAAACCGAAATGAAAAGAATTGCTTTTAGATTATTACTATGGAATTGAAAACTTTACGGGTCACTTCTTTGCTGAAACATTAAATGAATGGCTTCTAATGAAACAGTGACCGATAGCAGGCCTTCCGCTTGTTGGACTTCAATAATTTTTTACTGGTTTTGATTAATAATTATCACTATCATTATTGATAGAGAAATTTATTCTGACGAATATTTAGAATTCACTAATTAAGTCTGTAAGTTGAATTGTTTCAAGGTTTTCCTGAGAACTTTTTCAGAAAACATTTAAAAACCCAATAATTTTTGAATTATCATTTTAAAGAAACTTTGAAGAATTATTTTTTTTTCTAAATATTACTTATTAAACAATTATTAAGTATTATATAGGTAGATCAGTGGTTCCCAAACTTTAACTAATCGTGACTTCTTTTTGAGAAGCATAATCTTTCCCGACCAATCTGCATTTATTTAATATTTACATATCTTATGTAACCATGAGTTCAAATCCGTCAATTTGTCATTAATTCTTTATTTTAGTTTTTTTATCTGTTTTCATGACGTTCTGTTTTAAAATAACAGTTTGAGAAAGAAA
>JAFIDM010124289.1:0-12120 GCA_023159025.1 Thereuonema tuberculata | reverse complement strand
CAAGCTAAGAAAACTGGGGAAGCTTTAACCTCCTTAGTTGAACAGAATTGTGATATTGCGCTTGTGATAACAGGTGGCAATTGGACCCTATCCTACAGTGCGGAACACTTGACGGTGAATATTGAAATTTTACCCGAACGGGATATCTCAATGTCTCGAATTCCTTCCTAGTGATTGTGAGAACCGGAAAACATTTGCCTTATCATTTCACAGCTCGGATGATGATCGAGGATTCATGACTCTGAAAAATTATGAAATGACAATTCAAGATAAAACGGTCCATTTTCACTTGAACGATCACAACTGCTGTGTTTGCTCTAGAAAAACCAAATATTCAAATAATAAAAATTCCCTTGTATCAACCAAAACTCACATTTTGGTTTGATTTCACGGTAATCTTTATCATTGGAATTTATTAATTTGATGAAAACACTGTATCTGGCCAGTCTATATTATTTTAAATGCCTCTATGTATGGAAACTTGCTTCAAAACTTGTGAAATTTATGAAATTCAGAAATTGTATGGATAACAATCTTTGTGCAAGGTAGAGTTCTCATATCGACTGAAATGTGCAAAGATTATTTGTGTCACCACTTCACTGATGACAGAGTAATTAGCCGATCATTTCCAACAGCACAACCATAGCAATCACCAGACATGATCCCTTGTGATTTCTGGTTATGGAAATATTTCAAAAGGTTTGTTCATCAGTGCGATGTTCCTAATTTATTTGCCTTAAAAGAAAGAATTTCGCTAAATGTGAGACAACTACACCTAATTCAATGAAATTCAGCCTTGCGTTGTTCATCTAATGAAGGCTTTAGAACATGGAGATGGAGGGCACGTAGAACTGAAATTCTGATTTAGTGGTTACTTTACATTTAATGGGCACATTTAATTTACACCTTTGAAAAAATTTGTAAAATCACAATCTTTGACATTGTTAACTACGAACAGTTAAAACTAACAGCATCTGAAATCGCGACACTAAATTCAATAAAAGAAGTGCACTTTGTTTCTCAAATTCTTTTACTGCCAAAATTTATTTGACAACCTATCTAATACGCAAATTAAAGTGACGTTACGAACAATTTCACGGGCTGGAAAATTACTTTTTATTTGAGAAAAATAAATTTCCCATAGTCAGGAAGATATGCATACAAAATGTGATTGAATATTGTCCAGTAGTTCTTTCTACACAGAGCTCTAATCACCTCCTGTTTAATTATAAACACTCTGGAGATTGATTCGGAAAATGTTTTGCACAGATGCACATCTAATATAAAAAAGATTTTCAATAATCACTGTGATTCAGATCAAATGAATTCTCTCGAATATTCTGCAGACAACATTCAATAATGTAATAGCTGTATTGAACGCCAGAAAGGCTCATTCAAATTGAAAGATATCTTTAAATGACATCTAACTTGAAGGTATTTTAAATTTAGAAAATGAGAATGGCTTTTTAAATCGGAATAGTTCAATTAATTTCACCATTATTACACAGGATGTATCAGTTGGACCCGATCATTTAACATACCCTAGCAACAATCAAAAGACATAATCAATTTTGACTTTCAACAGCGCTTCGACGACGATATGTTGGTTCTCATCGCTAATGATTGTGGTGTTTGACCTTTCACATCATGTTTTGTTGCAATAGAAACAGTATCTTCAAATTTCTTTCAGTTACAGAGATTGCAGTCATTGTGTCATGTTTCATAGAAAACCTATATTCTTCATAAAAGGAAAATCTTGCTACCCTTCGCCATACATAAAGTTAATGACAGGCACAGGTTGCTTTAATTTCAAACGGAACGCATCACTCTTCCTGTCTGCCATGGTGAATTATCCCACGATCACTAATGCGCTTTCAATTCCACGAGGTGCTCGTACTGAAGACTGGTGCATGCCCACTGTTGTACACAGGTGAAGCATTCCGATGTCCGCCTTTCTCCTACAGTTATTCTTGTGAAAATGTATAAACTTCTCTTCAACATGGTTCCCAGGAAGAAGTTACTTACTGGGTTGACCGGGTGCACTGTTACAACCTGCTTTTACAATATTTAGATTGGTCAAAACGTTGTCACATTTGATAGTTATCTTTCAAAGACAGATGTGTAGTATTTTAATTTAAGTCCTTTCTCTTAATTACTCTACAGAATGGGCTTTGATGTATCAACTTTAAGTGTTTGAAAAGTATCTTCTCCTTCTAGTTTAATTAAGAAGAATTGTATGAAATTATGTTACAAATACTGAGTTTCCTGATTTTCATCCTTCTGACTGCTTCGTTGAACTCTCTAGGTAAGTATTCTACGATAAACTGAAAGGAATTATAAGTAAGCACTTCTACTAATACTGTAATATATACTGCACTTGAAATATTTTCTTAAACTAAAAGAATTCTAATTCTTCTTTTTACGAATTGTATAATGGCTGTTTAATATCATTCCCCAACTGTGTCACATTATGCAGAAATTAGACAATTATCGAACTTCAGCAGTTCTACATACAAACACACTAGAAGTATGAAAAATTGTAACTGAAACCTCTAAACAATGAACTTAATCCATTTAGAAAAATAGTTGAGGATAGCAGCATTTGTTTCAAATTTGTATCTTACTAATCTTCTTTCTCTTTTTGTGCTTGATTTATTTCGTAAATATTTTGTCCAACACTTTTTCCTTCCATTATTCTGCTTCCGAACCGTAGATTTGAAATGTCTCTACAACAATTTGTTTTTCCTTCATTTCCGTTTCCTTTGTTCTTTCATCTGTTGTATATCTCTATATCGTTGTTATTGAATCTCCAGAAACTTTTAGGTGTTTTATTTATCTCTTTCTGTGTAATGAGCTTATTAAAAAAATCAGTTGTTTATCCCTGGTTCAAAAAATATTGAATTCATTTGCTAAAATTATTCAATTACTAATTTACTTTTCATGTACATTCTTTATTCATAGTTTCTAAATTAATATAAATTGAATACTATGAATGCTATTTTCAGAATTTAAAGTGCAGTGAAGAAGCAGTTTAGCAATGATATTATTACATTGAAAACATTTGTATTAGTAGTTCACAGGTATTTGTTATGTACCCTTTCACTAACCTGAAGAGTATTTGTTGAGGATATGAAGAAGTTAATGCATAAAGACACATAAAACAGATAAAAAAGAACGAAAAGTTTAGTATTGATGACCAGCATTTAGCATCTCTAACCTTGTATCATCGCACGCATTGTGACTGGGCTCCATTCTCATCATCTGTCTAAAGCTATGCGAACACCATCCGATTTTTCACCAACTTAGTCGGCCAACTTCTAGTTGGTGCGATTTTGTCTGTCGCGAACACCATCCAACTCGCAAATGAAGTCAGCCGCCATAGCAGCAATCCCATAATGCAATGATTTTCCCCAGCAGCTGTGGAAAAATCTGAAAAAATCGAGGTTTTGAAACCTCTCTGATAAATTGTGCCGCAAACAATTACTGCATTTCAATATAAACTTTATTTATGCATGAAAGAAACTCGCAATACTCAGATATTCATTGTGTACTAGCTTGTCTTCGAATCGAATCTGTGAACATCATTTTAGACGGCATTTCTTTCCATGGGCGTAACGTCATGACTGGCGTTTTCGAACGCTACCCTTTGATTGGTAATTGCGACCAACTAAAATCGCTACAAGTCGCTGAAAAACCTGCTCAAAGTCGTCTCTAACGACTCCAAAATGAAAGTTGGCCGACTAAGTTGATGCAAAATCGGATGGTGTTGCAGGTGTTTAAGCCGTTCAGGCACAGCCTTGTGATCAAATCGATGGCCTGCCCGGAGGATGATTTCTGAGCGTGGTTGAAATCAGAAGCCTGATTCTGTGTCTGCAGTTACGTTTTGAGCTGCCTTTTCCCCAAGCATTGTTTTCTTCGGCCAAAAAGCTGACATTTCAGCGTGGTTTTTTTGGGGGAGTTAGATAAAAAAAAGAATAATAGAACTATTAAAATATTAAGTAAATAGATAATGTTTGGTAAATCGATTTAAAAAAGGAGTTACACATAAAGTTAAAAAGTTAAAAAGAAATATACTACATTAACAATTCCCAGACCACTTTCGAACTGTTACGATGCAGCCCTTTCTCTTTAGAAATGGAACCCCAACAAAACATCCCATATAAAACATCAGGGAACCAATGAATAAGCAGCTTGGTACACGGTCCAATCAGGAGAAATTAGGCGTATCATCCAATGGAAAGCCAGCAGACTGCCACCTGGCGTTGATCAAAACAACCACACACGATCACTTAAACAGATCCACGCGCGACCTACAAAACAAAATAAAACGAAAACAAATAATAAAAAAAAGTCATGCTTATCGCGGAAAAGAGGTCATTGCTTATCACATTATGGCATGGGATATCCGTACTGCAAAATGGCCCTCGCCAAGACCTGTTCATTACAACAACTCTGCGAAGTGACAATGAAGATTGACTCCATACATTATAAATCATTATAAATCTATACGAAAATCATCGCTATACCTCTGTTTATAAATCCAATGGGGTAACTATTGTCCAAAAGAATACGTTTAATAATCGTAAATTCTTTGCAAAAGTTGTCCCAGGTACTGGACAAGCGAAAAGCCCTAAAAACTAAAGACATTCGTTTAATGTTACTTTTAAAGGTGGTCGGGCAACAGGATAAGTAATACAAAAGTAATACCTGAATATATGGGTTGCGGTGTACACTAAGAGAAACTCGACTCAATAACGTCCCACATCTAAAAAGGAAATGTATCCCTACTTTCAAGCTCCATGGTAAACCGGATATCCGGATGAATATCTGAAAACGAACCAAATACTTTTCTGTTGATGATCGATATTCATGTAAAAGAGGATGTCATCCATATAACGACAATATAACGGAATGGGGATGAACTATCTATACAAGGCAATGACCGCCGTGTCTTCGATGAAGATCATGTCACATTCCGCAATAACTGCGAAAGCGAATAGACCCAGAAACAATCCCCGACTCTGACGGTGAAAATAATTATTGTATTCGAAGTAATGACTATAAAATATGCCTTTAATTAAACTCAGTAACCTGACCATGATAGAACTTGTAAAGACGATAAGAAATGTACAACATATATATTCTGAAGCCTTCTCCACTAAGTGAAGAGAGATGGACGTAACAATGATTCGACGTCAATTGATGGTTATGAAGGGGCGTCAAACTCCGTATTCTTTTTACAGCTTCACCTCCGTTTTCAGTGGAAAATTTTGACACATTCGATCTCTCATAAGAACCGCAATTGGACGGTATCTGTAAGGCTGAGTTCGTACAAACTATAACCTGTCTAACAGGAAAAAATGAATCAATGTTCATAGGTTTATGTGTTTTCGTCAGAATCTGTAAAATAAAGATTTTCAAAACTGTATTTTTCATGTCTTTAGCCATATCCGGGGAAATACAGGGGTCTTTAAATAATTTCCGCGCCGACTATCGCACAAAGTTGGCAGCCTCCCTTCTAATGAAGGAGACGAAATTTACTCGATCTTGAAAAAGCATGTACTTCATTGGACCTTGCACCAGGCGCTTACTCGCTGGTTCCCTGAGGCTGTATATGGGCTGTTTTGCTAAGTTTTCATTTGTATTGAGAAAGGGCTGCATCGTGGCAGTTCGAAACTAGTCTGGTCGAAAAATAAGAAAGAAAAATAAGGACAGCACAATGAATAAAGAAACTGCCTTTCTGGATTAATTATGAAAGGGAACAATGAACGGCCGTTTCGTCCTACAAGGAACTCATCAGCTCGGTCCGCCTTTCCCGATAACCGTCACACCGTCACACCTGGCAGTGATCAAAGCAAATCAAAGAAAAAACAAAAATAAATATTATGCTTTTAAACACCGAAGAAAAATAATGCCAAGAAGTGCAATGAGTTCAGGACTATCAGCCTTATATCGCACTCAGCGAAGATTCTTCTGTGAATACTGAACATTTACGTTTATATTCTAAGGTGGAAGCAGAGTTGGAGGAAGAGCAATTTGGTTTTAGGAAAGGAAGAGGTACGAGAGATGCAATTGGACTGCTGCGAACAATCGGCGAAAGATATATAGAAAAAAATAAACACGTATATGCAGTATTTGTGGACCTGGAAAAGGCTTTTGACAGAGTGGATTCGAATAAACTTATGGAAATCTTGAAGAAAATTGGTGTGGATTGGAAAGAGAGAAGGCTAATAACTAATCTTTATATGAAACAACGATTCAAAGTCAGGATAGGAGAAAAATTGTCAGAGGGAAGTGGAATTGGGAGAGGGGTGCGACAAGGATGCCCTCTATCATCTACGCTGTTCAACATCTACTTAGAGGAGTTAGTGAAGAATTGTTTTCGGAACATGGGAGGGGTGATAGTAGGAGGAAGAAGAATAAAGTGCATAAGATTTGCTGATGATATGGCATTGTTAGCAGAAGAGGAGATGATACTAAGGGAGATGCTACTGCAGCTGAATGACAGCTGTGAACAATATGGAATGAAGATAAATGGAAACAAGACAAAGACTAGGGTTATCGGAAGAAAGACAAAGAAGATAAACTTAAGTATTCGGAATGAGACATTGCAACAAGTGAACAACTTTAAATACTTAGGGTGTACTATAAGTGGTGATATGAACTGTTGCCAAGAAGTCAAGAGGAGAATAGCAATAGCAAAGGAAGCTTTTAATAGGAAAAGGAGCATCTTCTGCGGACCTCTGGAAAAAGAACTAAGGAAGAGACTAGTGAAGTGCTTTGTGTGGAGTGTGGCATTGTATGGGGCAAAAACATGGACATTACGACGCAGTGAAGAGAAACGACTAGAAGCATTTGAAATGTGGATATGGAGAAGAATGGAGCATGTGAAATGGACAGACAAAATAAGAAATGAAGCTGTGCTAGAAAGAGTGAGTGAAGAAAGAACAATGCTGAAACTGATCAGGAAGAGAAAAAGAAACTGGTTGGGTCACTGGCTGAGATGAAACTCCCTAATGAAGGATGCACTGGAAGGAATGGTGAATGGTAAAAAAGTTCGAGGCAGAAGAAGATTTCAGATGATCGACAACATTAGGGTAAATGGATCTTATTTGGAGACGAAGAGGAAGGCAGAAAATAGGAAAGATTGGAGAATGCTGGGTTTGCAGTGAAGGACCTGCCCTTGGCAGAGAACTATGTATGTATGTATATGTATGTAAACACACCGAAATATGTTGTCCCAATAATTTTTGTTTTCGGGGGTCTTTGCCAGGTGTGACGGTGACCTTCATTTAAATCCTTGCCTTTCTGGGTTTTTCATAGAGAAGGGCGGATCGGACTGATGAGTCCCTTGCAGGACGAAACGGCCGTTCCCAATTCCCTCTCATAATTTAACCAGAAAGGCAATTTCTTTATTCGTTGTGCTGCACTTGTTTTTCTTTCTTATTTTTGATTAAATTTCCAGTTAAATTCGCCTTTTTATTGTATATACTTTTTTTAACTTTTTAACTTTGTGTGTTATTCGTTTTTGAAATCGATTCATCAAATTTAGTAAAAAGAAGATAACGTTTTGATTTTAGGAAATGAATTGTCAATGATCCGTATCTATTCCTAAATCTTGTGTAAATAAAATGAAAACAATGCTAATGAATAGATATTTTATTTATAGTGCCCTCCAGGTAAGATTAGTAAAACTCTAAACTCTAAATATTATACTCTAAATAACGACCTGTGAATACAATCCAGGAGCAACTGTTACAGTATATCATTTTAGTTTTAATGTTTAAGTAAATCTGTTAATATAAGGCAAATAATTGTTTTCACTTTTAATTTCAGAGATTCTTGAACATTTAATCAGTAATTATTTTAAAAATAAATCCATTTCTAATTGTAGACATTGTTATAAAAATAGTATGATCATTATGTTTCATGTATATGCTGTGTGTATATGTTGATGGATTAGGTTAAGTTACTCCAAGTAATCCACGCTGGGCAGGTTTTCCCGGAGTTCTCCCGTTTCCCCTGCATTTCTCATACCATGCTTTCTCAGTCTTTCTCTCCATCTATCCTTCTTTCCGTGGGATAGTACAAAAGATCTTTCAGGTGGACGTGCTCGGCAGTCATGCCACCCACTTTCAATTAATCTAATCTAATCTACTCCAAGTAATTAAATACATTAACTTTAATGCCTGGTGAATACTGTTTATTGTGTAACTAATTTTAGTATGTTTTCTTCAAGACAATGTTTTTCATGATCTGCAATTTAAAATTTTAACTGTTTTATATATTTAACTATATTTTATAAAATTGTTTACTTAATTCACAATGATAGCAATATGTAATATAATTGGACTATAAAGAATTTCATAATAATTCCTCCTATGTTTGGAAAGATCGATACGAGTAGGAAATAATGTAGGAGGAAGATTACAAATTTAATAATAAAAAAAAAAATATTTTTAAATCTTTGGAGCGTGTTTTGTTTGTTGAATCTGTATTACTGTAATGTTAGAAGGATAATTTCAGATAAAACAGGTTTATTCCACTAATTCTATTGTTTATCTTTTAAAGAATGTGGCATCTCGAATGAACAAGATGGAAGAATCTTGGGTGGATATCCCACTTCAACATCTAAATATCCTTGGATGGTATTATTGTGTGGAGAAGGAAACAGCTGCGGAGGCTCTCTTATTGATAAAGAATGGGTTTTAACAGCCGCTCACTGTTTTGTGTAAGTATACTTCAACATATACATGTTCAACTGATAGCAGTATCCCAAATTGCAACTTCTCCAATTGAAGATAACAAGAAAATATTGCATAAACTTAACTGAATAATTTTGTTAATATTTAATTGAAAAAGTGTTACAGTTTTACAAATTGAGGATCGTGAGATCATTATCATGCATTGTAGTTTCATTACTGACTTACAAGTCTCACAATGCAAAGTAATAGTGGTTGGAAAGTACAATTAGCAGACCAGACATTCATATTTTAACTATTGAATATCTGCCTAAATATAACTAAATTGAGTTTGCTTCATTAGCTGTTCCAAAATCTTTGTTCTAGAAATCCATTGAAGTTTCATATTATAATGTGCTGTCCAAATCAACGTCTGGTTAATATTTTTCTTCTTTACAATGGAGCTAGCTCACTTTGACATCCCTGCACTTCACCAAAGAAATTGTCTAGATGGCTTAATCTTTATGCAAGATGGAGCATCTTCTCATATCGGCTTAAATGTGCAAAGATTGTTGTGTCACCACTTCAACGACCATAGAATAATTAACCAATCATTTCCAACTGCTCGCCTTAGCGATCACGCGACATAATCCCTTGTGATTTCTGATTATGGGAATACTTGAAGAAGCTTCTTTATCCGTTATGTTCCTAACTTCCTAACTGTCTTCAAAGAAAGAATTTCGCTACATAGGCGACAACTGCAATGATGTTCCTCCGTCGAGTATGTTGTTCATCGAATGGAGACTTCAGAAAATGGAGATGGAAGGCATGTAGAACCATAATTCTAATTTATAAGTTTATTTATATGTTTGTTATCAATGTGTACCAATCTTTGACATTGTAACCCTACAACATTTTAACCCTAATGGATCTGTAATAGTCATACTAAGCTATAACAAAATCATCGCACATTGTTTCTCTGTACTGCCGTAATTTATTTAATTTCCAAGCTCATATGGAAATTAAAGCGACAATTTGCGCTGTATTCACCCATTGCTCTTTCAGGTTTTGCGCTAATATCTTCGAAGATAATTTTTCTGGACTTAATACATAAATGTTTTCTAATGCATGCTTTAAGTTTGCTACCGTGATCTCTCTCACCAAACCTCTTCAGATGGTTTCGAATTCTACCCTTTTCTGTCATTTCGGCCTCTGCTTGAATTTTATTGTACACCACCCCCCTCACTCCCAGGCTCACCTTTATCGCCTTTCTCTTTCTTCCATCTGACAACCTTGCAAAAGAGTAAGCAGATTTGGGAATAGGCAGATACGAGCCATCTGCTTCTTAATGTGCTGCTCTCCTTGGTGACATTATTCAAGGATTTAGTGCTTATTATAATGAAACTAACAATTGAGAGGAATATAGAGCTCATTTGAGAAATTTAGAGAAATACATTAATAAAGATTTTATATTATGAAAATCCTAAGAACAACTTTGGATTAAGAAATAAAAATAGAATTCTATTAAAGATTTTTATGCAAATTACAAATGAATTAAAACAAAATAAATTTAATAAAATAAGTATATTAAAAAGGCAAATACTGAAAAAAATAATATTTGGCGAAATTATCTGGAATATTTAGGTATTTTTGATTACATATACTATATTTATATTTTGTGTGTTTTTGGTCTTGTGTATTGATATTTGTTTATATATTTTTTAGTTGAATAATTTTGGCATGAGAGATTGTTATTTAAAGTTTTATTTTCACAATTAGATTTAGAAATTTTTAATGTTATACAGTATAAACATTATGTTATATAGTAATGTTATACAGTATAAACATTGAAAGAAAGAAATTGTAATTAGAATAATAAGTAAAAAATAATTTGGGAACCTTAAATTTGATTGTAATGAATGATATTTATAATAATTTTCTTTTTGTATTTGATTTTCTTTTTATATTTCTGTGATATATTGATTTTTATATAATTATATAATTGAATCTAATTTAAGTATAATTCGTATAATTGCGTAATTATATAATTTTTATATGATTTTATATGATTAATACTTTTTAAATTACAAATATAAATTATTTATACTTTCAGCACCTGCATCACAGGATTTCATTTTGAAAACCTAGCAGGACTGTAATTTTAAATTTAGAAATAAATAAAATAAATAAATTCTAAATTAAAAAAAAAAAAAAAAAAAAATTTGCGAAGGCGGCCGGATGAGTGGGACCGAGGCTGTATTAGTCCGACCCTGCTGGAAGTTGGCTGAGTTCTACTGGGAGACTGGACCTGTTGGTGGTTTTCCTCATCGTATGAGTGATATGTCAGCATAAGTGCGTCCTTTCTTTCCCTCCTGTGGAGTGAAAGGCCATCAACGCAAACAAACGTCATTAATCACGGCAAAACATGAAACTGCTAATATTAACATTAGTTTTAATAGTTGAAATAAAGCAGTTCTTTTAAATCTAAATTAGAGTTTCTTTAAAACTCATCATTCACTTCCAAAGCCCATATTTTGTAGTCCAATAGACGGATCTTGACGATCTCGTATTTTCATTGATTTCACGTAATTTACGCGAGAGTAGCCGCTATCCACGTCTTCTCACAAAATGGGGAAGTAAATTGAAATATTTAAATGAATTAAAATACGGGGAAATGCATGAGACTTTTACTACATTTTAATGTAGTTTTCATAAATCGAAAACATTCAATAAACAAACAATAAATTCATAAGGTAGCCTTTTCCTAGTGACAGACATTCAAAATACAAAAATCCTTGAGACCTGCTGAAGAGGCTAATGGCCAGATCTCGAGTTTTCCATAATTCTCACGCAAACGAGATCGTCAACATACATCTGGTAGACTTTATATTAAACTATCTTCTGAATGATTATACGAAAAACACCAAAATATAATTTTGGTTGATTATTTAGGGACCCAATTAGATCTTTTCCAAGCAGTACATTATAAAAGTGATATCCATTTAGCTTTTGAAGCTATTCATCATATTGGTCGAGACATCAATAAAGGATGGATCCTCTGATTTATTCATACCAATGGGGCCTCTTTCTTCTTAATTTGTCTCTATTTTCACATTGGTCGTGATATGGTTCATTGAATCTAAACTATACATGAAATGCAGGAGTAATGTTATTCCTTATCATTATAATAAATGCCTAATAAGGTATTTTTTTTAAATTTCTTATCTTTCGACTTTCTATTTATTAGCGTTACAAACGAAATAGAGAATGGCCCCAGCATTCTGCTGTACTTTTGAGCCTTCCACTGCAGAAATTCCTTCACTTGCTCTATCTCTCTCTCTCTTTCTCTCTCTCTCTCTCTCTCTCTGTATTCTCATTCCCCACTTACATCGGGTGTACAAGAAATAAAGTGAGGTGTTTGAAGTGCCATAAATTGTTA
>JAFIDM010124287.1:0-10936 GCA_023159025.1 Thereuonema tuberculata | reverse complement strand
TTTTTTTATTTCTGCATCATAATCATTTCCATTTTCATCATCTTCATCTCAATTCATAGCTTTATTGTTTGTTTGTTGTTTTTTTTTTGTTTTGTTTTTTTTTTATTTTTCCCACTGTCCAAAATATCCCGATTCAGTTAGTATTTCCGAGGTTTCAACTTCAAAATCAAGTGAAAGATAATCATCAATCAGCACATCATCGTTAATTTCTTCTTTTTCCCTCAGCTGTATCCACATTTCTTTCATTTCCTCTAAGTAAATATGAATAATAAAAACATTTCAAGGAGAAAAAAAAAATAGATACCACGAAAAAGTTCGTTAAATAGAAAATGCACTTCGCTATTTGGAGGTTATTTTATGAAGAAATTAGCAAAATATTCTTGGTTCCAAAGAAAAGTTCGCAAAACAGAGAAATTCGCAAAATAGAGGTTCGTTAAATAGAGGTCCGACTGTACTTGTTATTATTCAAGTGTATGATTACCTTTTCAACAGCTTTATCGACGAGACCATCAATATTCCATAGTTTTTCTTCTACTTTCTTAATGTGTGCCACATAATTTGTCCAATGTTACGCTGAAATTTTTGTGACAGCTGTGTGGGCAAGTGTTTCAACATCGCTCAACTTGAAAGTGCGATTTTCAGCTGATCGCGAAAATTTTGAAAGAATTTACTCCAGTAAAACTGCTCGTTAGCTCCAAGATTGCACGAATGGAATGCGAAGGATTATCAGTACGCAGTTTGCAATAAACATTCAATAAGATTTGCTTCGCTTGACTGTTCAAAGCTTTCCCTTGACTGGGACGTCGATACAATTTTGACGGGGAAACATCGCCATGATTGAATCCGTTAAATTGCTTACTGCACATCCTTTCTGATCATTATCTAAATTTCTATCTGATATTAATTCACATATAACATAATGTTATAATTATATTACTTTTATATTAAAATTCACTAAATAAAGTTATTATTAATATCTTAGTATTTATTTAAATTAAGATTTTTGTTAGGGATTCTTTTCTGATGCGTGGTGACAAACTGTCGCACACACTCCTATCTCTGGCAATGCTTCAAAGTTAATCTGTCGCCGACCATAGAGGAGAATTCAAAATGGAAAATTCCCGGGATGGAATATGACTACACCGGCCCTCAGTCAAGGACCCTTATAACTTGGCTGCGTGTCCGCGTTCGTCCCGTCAGTGTTCGCAGATATTTTACACATTTGTAGAAGGCGGTAGTGTATATCAATGAAGCAACTAATACTTTTACCAGCAGATTAAAGCAAATATAAAACATTACAGACAAAAAAACAAGACAGCACCAAAGATTTGTTTTCGCCATTGATAGGAATCTGAGACGGCCTTATTGGGACTCATCAACCAGATCCACCCAACGTTTTTTTCTTTATTGTAATGTTTTCTGCACGTTAATTCTTTTTTTTTTTTATTTCAAATCTTTTTAGTTGGCATTTCCGATGCTTTTGTTAATATCTTTCGAACCGGGAAAGTTCACAGGTCAAGGAAATTAAACAGTTTTAAATAATGTACTTATTGTTGTTTGCTTTCTGGGGGTCTCATTTCCGGAAGGGGAACAGGGATCCGCGACCATTCGCGCCTTTCTGAGCCTATCATCGTATTGTGGATCTGGCTGATGAGTTCTAATAAGGACGAAACGTCCGTCCCAGATTCCCATTGATGGCGGCTCAGGGTGCGAAAGAAAAACCTCTGGAGCAATCTTGTTTTTTTTTTTCCTTATTGCTATGTTTTCTGCAAGCTAAATTTTTGTTTTTTGAATAAATGTAAAAATCTATATATATAAGATTTTTGTAGATATCTATAAAGGTTGCTTTTTAATTCCTGAGGGAGGACACTGTTATTATAGCAAATTCATTGCTAACAGTGATGGAATCTTTATTTCTAATTTAAGAGACTATTAGGATATAATACAGAATACATAAACAAATTCAGAAGAAATTCTCTTACCTTCGTATCCCCAATTCATGAAACCTCCTAAAAGGCATTCTTCAATAAAGGATTCAAAAAACACTACGGAATAAACAAAAAGACAGCGTTAACAGTGACAGCTTACGAAAATAACAAGTATTCATGAAAAATGAAAATAATTGGAAGAATCTGGAAATAAATCCTAGTCTACAAAGTTAAATTTTTAAGAAACTAATGTCAAGTTCTGAGATTGGTTGGTTGGTTGGTGTTTAATGGCGCAAAAGCAGCTGCGGCTAAGCTGCGCCAAGTTCTGAGATTCATAACAGGGATTTTGCATTCGTACATTTTTATTTCGGCTTTTCGGGAATTAATTTTATTGTGCGTTGCATTGTGGGATACATGTCCACAGACAAAACGGGATTATAAGTCTTGTGATCCTTATCAGAAGACTAAAACAACAGTGTACTATGAAAATCAAATCCTTTGGCAGCTAAACGCTCACTATAAAACGAATTGGACAACAAAGAAAGAAAAATAATAATAAATAAATAAATGAAAAAAACCCTCTACTGTCCGTTTATGAATGGCAGAGCTAACCATGCGGGACGATTTTACTCCGCAGAGGGGTAATATGTTGAGATGGGTATTTTCCTAAAAAATTCTTTTGGACATTTTCGCTTTTAAGAAAAAAATAACGTAGAGGATTTTTGCAATAGTATTAATTCTTTCCATAATTTTTTCCCGAAAAGCGCAAATAGAACGCAGCTACTAGTAAACTAACACTATAAAAAGTAAACATCCCCTCTTTAACTATCTCCTCACACCTATTCTGAAGAAATGGAAGGAGACCTGACGCATGCGCAAAAGCGTTGAAGGCTCTCGTAAACAAAAACTAACTGTAAAGGGTGAACAGAAGAAACCAATTCATAATGAAATGCCTTTTGAGTCAAGCTGAGACCTTGGGACAGCTGTTTCGAACTTATTAGGCTCGTTGTTAATGATTTTTTTTTTTGTTGTCTTTAGTTCTTGAGGGGTCATTTCCCATCCGAAGAATATATTTTTTATTACTTACATTATAAATAAAATCCAGAAAAAAATACAATTAGAATAAGGAAATGATAAACTCTCTAATTGTTTTAATGTAAGTAAATAAACAAAAACGCATTAACAAAGGATGAAGGAAAAAAAAAACCAAAGGAATAAATATTTAATCATTTATATAAATAATAAAGTCTTAAAAATAAAGAAACAAATACTTTACTAATTAAAGAAAATAATATTTAAAATTCCTAGTCGCATTACTACGTAAGCCAGAAAAAAATATTAATAATTATAATAATAAAGGAAATATACAGTATACTATATGTTTTGTTTTCGAGAACCTATAGCGCTTTTGCGCATGCATCAGATCTCCTTCGATTTTATCAAAATATGTGTGAGGAGAAATAAAGAGGGGATGTTTACTTTTTATCAGTGTTAGTTTACTTGTAGCTGCGTTCTATTTGCGCTTTTCGGGAAAGAATTATGAAAAGAATAAATACTATTGCAAAAATAACAGGTCTTAGGAAAGTGCTCATCTCAGCGTATCACTCCTTTGCGGAGTAGAATCGTCCGCGAATGGTGGGTGTCGCTTTTGAAAACGAACAAGTATTAACATTAAGAGAAAAAAAAAAAACATATAGAGGAATTGATCCCAAGCATTGAACAACAGCAAGCTAACATAAGAGCTATCGCCACATCAGCAACAAAACTCCGCACTGCTAACATTCACAGGTAATCCAATGAAAGCAACATCAATTATAGGCCGACAGACGGTTCTTGATGATCCCGAATTTTCGCGATTTCACGTGATTGACGCGAGAATAGCCTCTATCCATGTCTTCTTACAAAATGGCGAGAATGAAGGCTTCTTATAAAATGGCGAGAAAGAAGGCTTATCGACTCCGGGAAAGAAGCGATCACGAGCAAGCCCCGTAACTGATGTAGACGATTTTGACCGATGCCTTATTCGCCGCTGCATCCATCGTCTCTACGCTGAAGATAAAAATCCAACTTTAACATTTTTTCTCTAGCATTTTCCTAATGACAAACATTCAAAATACTACATTCCTTGAGACCTGCTGAAGAGGCTAATGGCCAGATCTCGTGTTTTTCGTAATTGTCGTGCAATCGTGATCATCAAGAACCATCTGTTGTAACCCGTGGAAGTAGGGCGTTTCTGAAGTACTTAATCTCCAAAATGAGCATCAACTTCAATGATTTCCACAGGGTATCTCGTCTTCTTGTAACTGGTTAGAAACAGTAATACCGCTAAATACTTATAGTAAATAGAAACTGATCCTAAAAGTTACCAACAGAAAATATCCGTTTAACAGTAAGACCCTTCGACACGACATTAATGCCAATGTCATTCAGTAACGGAACAATATTAAGTCTGGAAATAAGTCTTAAGTCTTAAGATTTATTCAGTCCGACCACGATAATGTGATGATTCGACGTCAGCACTTGCCTCTCTCAAGAGATTCCGAAGAATATTACGTTACATCTATAAAACGAAACTTAAAACATAAATTTAATTTTAATTCTCCATTTTCCAATTCCTTTCGGAAGTAATCTTAAACATAAAAAATACTTTTTCGAGCACTGCTCTGTAAAATACTCGGGAGCGACATTTTGAGGGAAAATAATAAGACCTGTGCTTTGAGACCTGTGCTTGTTTGTGATTGGCTGAAAAACAGATACGTCATAATCATGTGAGGTTCCTTCCGATCGTCACGTTATCGTAGTCGGACTATAACACATCTTAGGGTGCGTACAGACCAAGTTCCATTGCAAACCAACGCCAACTCGACCGATTGTGTTCGTTGGTTTTGGGATTGGAAACGATTGGAAATGATTTTGATTTTGATAAAATGCTGTTGTCCACATCGGATTTAGTTTTGAATTGGAAACCGTTGGTTGTGGTTCGGTCATTTTACGCGGCAAGGTATTGAATTGATCGTCTCGTAATGTCGTCAAGTAATGATTTATGTGCAAGAGCCGGATTTTTACTTGTGAATTCTTTAGTTCAGAAAAAAAAAAGAAGAAACGTATACCGAGACGCTAGTGGATGACAACACCATATAAAAATACAATAGTGCCTACAATACAAGTAATTTGGTGGATTAGCTTCGGAGTTCAACTGCAATACTCTGCCAAAAAATATCTATCTTCTTTTTTGAGAGTTTATAATTTCTATTGCTAGGATCCCGTAATATAGGATTATCCTGGTGTAGTTGAATTAGTTTGATACACAAATCATCATCCTATTCCATATCGACACAAGCAATAAACAATACGTACCACACCAGGCAATACTTGCCAATGACTGAAAACGTTTTAACTCGTCCACACCAAATCAAACATCTCTTTGAAGTTCCGGTAAGCAGGCCAATGCCAACCATTGGAATGCATTGGGGTGCGTTCGCCACCGCCGTACACATCGATTCTAACGTATCCAAATATATGTCCACATGTGCCTTGGTATGCGTTGTAGCTTCGGTCTGTACGCACCCTTATACTATATTAACTCGCAATTAAGGTCCGTCACATACTACGTGGAAAAATAATAGTTTTCAAATTTTTGAAGCTAATGTCTTGGTTTTTGGGGCCGTCCATTAATTACGTGAGGTATTTTTTAAAAAATTTGGACCCCCCTCCCCCTTGGTGAGAATTTGCCGGACCCCCCAGCCCTGGCTGAAATTTCAAAAATTTTAACCAAAAAAAAAATAAAACAAAAAAAAAACGGAAATCTTGCTGTTATTTATATTTTCTCCGAATGAAAAAGTTTATTGTGAGATTTTCGTTGACCCCCCTCCCTCCTCCTTAGTGAGATTTTGCCGGACCCCCCTTTTGCTCCCCTTTTTGACCTCACGTAATTAATGGACGTCCCCTTATTATGTTGATGAACAGTGAGATTGATCCTACAGGGAAATATAAAGGACAATTGAAGGTTTCTTCCATACATCCAATTACATTTTCAAATTGTATTCCAGTAGCTAGCTGTACCAAAACATTAATTTTAAGCGTTTATTTCCGCGTATTTAGCGGAAAGCAGGAGGACGTAGCTCACGCAAATCGGTTGTGATTGCTTAAATGATACATATCAGAAGTCCAATATCTTCCTTTCACTAACGATCTGGATAATTTCTTACTTGGGGTTTCTTAAGCTCTCCAAGAATGCTATGATAAAAAAGGGACGACATCTGGTTCTTTTTCTCAACCTGTATAAAATAATTTACTTCTGTGTTAGTGATACTGAAAATTAATTATTTGTCCCAAACAATTGTAACGATGCAATTCGTTGCCTTGATCTAGTGAACAGACAAAATTTTTTTCCCATTTTTACGTAATATTTGAAATATTTCAATGTTTATAAAGACACGATGTTTATGTGTATAGGTAATATTAATGTAATCGTTGTAAACGGGTGATCAATAATTTGTGTTTGTTTTATGTGTGTTTGAATGATTTGTAGGCCTACAGAGTGGATTTTGTGTGAACGCAGAGAGAGTTGTGAACCGAACGGCGCCATTGTGTCTAGACGTCGGTCATATTGAAGTATAAAAGCATTAATGTTGTTGTATGGTAATTTTGTCAATTAACGATTGGTTATGTAATTTGGTGGTTGTTTAAGTAAAACGTATCGTGTAATATTTAATTTGTATAATTAACTAAAATGTGCATTTGTTTGGTTATTGATATTTATATGTGTTAATGTTTTAAGGGAAACATTTAATTGGTTCGATATTGTTTATGAAAGAATAGTGTTCTTTATATCATTTACTTGGAGTAATTTTAGATGTGGGATTGTTTAATTTTCTAAATTCTCAGTCCGTGTCAAAGGTTAACTCGGAAATCGAGCGTGAGAACATTTTCTCTTTGTTAAGGTGGTCATGTGATCAACTAATAAGGTTCGATTTGAGCGGATATGACGACCTAGTAGTAACGAGTGCAAACATGGGGTCAAGGGGTCACGTGAACCCATTGAACCGTTTTGATTGGTCTATAGGTGTAAAGGTCAGCGTTTTCGAGGGGGAAATCCTCCAGACAAGTTGTTGAACTCTGACAGTCGGAGAGAAACAATCTGTCCGCCCAATTAGACAGACGTATTATGGAAAGCTGCGATGTTCCATTGTTCCTGACATTAAGACGAAAGGGGACACAACTTCGGAACTGATGCGAATCTTTAAATGAAGCCGGCATATTCGGAGGATGTGTGTAAGAAGACTGGCGGCTAGTGTTTCGAGTCGACATCGGCGAGAGACGAAATTCAGCGTGGCTGGGTGCAGCGACACTGGCCGGAAGGAAGTAGGTCCATGGCCGTTCGTTCTGAAAGCGCAAGGCTGTTCAAACTACTAGAGCTTCGACTTCGTAAGTAATGAACATTTTTCGTATTATATTCAGGGGCACGAAAGTCCGTACCCAATCTTCAATTGAACTCGTCGAGAAAAAGAGAAGAAAATCCCATGTTTCAGACGAAACGAAAACCAGAAGGGGGTACTACTAGAACAAGCCGTCTTTGGTGAAGGAAGGCCGGGGAGAAAATTGACAGTGCGTCGGTATCATACTAGGTGTTAGCCGTTAGACTGCGCTTGTGTTCAAAGCTGCGAAAGTAAAGCAGTTATAACAAAGGAGTTAAGATAGCGAGAAACTGAAGATATGTTTTAGATTTTAAAATGTGTAATTCAAATGTGCTCAAAAGTTGGTCGTTAGAATTCTAAGACTAGGACGTTGTGGAAAACAACTAAATATAACGAACATTGAAGGACATTATAATTTTAAGAACTTGGAGTGATTTAAAGAGACTATATTGAACTTTTGATCACAACGAAAGTCTTTGTTTTAATGACAAGTTAAAATTGTCCGTTGGCCAATGTTATATTTTACGGGAGAGAATTGTATTATTAGCCATAATTTTGTTTATCCGTAGGAAAGGAACATCCAGATAATTTTTGTGTATTAAAAATGATCTGTATGGTTATTTTTACCAAAGAGTATCACTATTTGATTCGTTTAGGATGACATCTATTCAGAGAATTGTGTGGCCTTGGAGAGCGGGAAGGGGAGAAGTCAGCTGATACGAAGGTCAAGTGATCAACCGAGCGTTGATTAGACTATCTCTTGAAGGGTGTTAAGTAATTTGATTTATTGTTTAACTTTGTTTTATTATTGGGTTACGAGACGTCTCATTATTATCTCATTATCATCATCGTTACCATTGTTCAATACTAATTTGCCATTCAATAATCATATTTAAAATATTTTAGATGCAACGTCGACCGTTAGTGGCCAAGGTCGAACCATTTTGTTTTAGAAGGTAGAGTAAATGGGGGAAGAGTTGTTTTGTTGGTTGTAAGAAGGAATAAGGAAGGAAAAGTTTATATTTTGTGAAGTGTGTATTTAAAGAATTTTGTTTACCTATTACAATTAATACAATATTTTTTTTAATTAAACAAAAAACCTTTTGTTTGTTCACTTGTTTCTTCAATAATTCAGTATAAAGGTTAATTTGTAAACATTTATGATATATTGATCATTTGTTAATACCCTTGTTAAAATATTCAATTTCATTAACATAAATCTTTCATTATGTTTATCCAAGGAGATTTACGTCTCATCGTTAGACATTCCGAGGGGTGTGGGTGTTAATTAGGGATGTTCCTTAATAGAGTTCTATTTCGGGAAATATTTGGTTTGGTCCAAAGGGTTAGTTATTTGTCCGGCAAACATACATGGGCCCAGCACCCGGATGAAAACCACATCAAACTTTGGTACAAACCATCTTTAATAACCGGAAGAGTTCAGGTATTTTTGTCAACGTTTTAGAGCTCGGCGTAAGGAGAAGAGAACTGTCGTGGAGGGAAGACTGTTTAGGGTTATAGGTAAAAGGTAGCAGAGCTTTACGCTCACATATTTTTTAAAATTTATTTTTTATTATTTTTATTGAAGAGATGCGACTCAACGTCACACAATTTTCATGCTCTTGGCAAATTTATTGTTTAAAAAAAGTACCCCCTTAATTTTTGAGATACGATCCATGGTTTACAGTGTTACAAAAATTACTGGGGTGGGGATGGGGGCCCAATTATTAATTCACTACAAAATAACGTTAAAAATATCGACGAAATAACATTAAATGATCTCTTACATCTTAAAAAAAAGCCTAAGGCAAAAAAAAAGTCAATTATTTACATTCTTTTTTTATTGTACAAATTGATAAACTTAAAAAAAAATTACTTTTCTAAAGAATCTCCCAAGATAACTTTTCGAAAAGTTTTGTTTAAAAAAAAATATGGAGCTTTGTAGCAGGATCTTGTACAATTCAACCCTCTAACAAATCTATATTTTCCTATTCCGCTGCTGAAATAAGCTTTTTTTAACTGCTTTCCAAGTTGGACGGCTAGAATTTCGCAATTTTATTACTGTTCGCACCTTTTTTTCACGGCTGCGTTCTGCTTTTTGGTGGTCTCCAACTCTATATTCGCCACTTCCAGCGACACCTGCTGTGCCTGGAACTTCGTCCTCATCTTTGACAGCTCGTTCTGAAGCTTCGTTATCTTCTTTTCGCACTGGGAACTGTCGTGGGAATCTCTGTAGTCTTTCTTCAGCTCCTTGTAGTCGTCCATCAAGTTCCAATAGTCCCTTTTCAAACTGCGGTAGTCCTTATCTAAGTCCTTCAGCTTCGACTTGCACTCGTTCAACTCCTCCAATCTGTCGCTGTGTTTCTTCTCCAGTTCCTCCAGGACGTCCGCTTTTTTCGCCAACTCTTGCTCCAGGCGATTGTTGGTCTCTTTCAACTTCCGGTTTACGTTATAATCTTTCCACATGTCAAGCGCTTGCGTGGAAGTATCCAGTAGCTCGGATTTCTTTCCTTGGACGCCTGCGTTCGCGTTATCGTGCAAGGTAACGGAATGTTCTTCAGACGTTGTGGAGTTGAACGAATTTCCCTCTGTCGACTGTTTAATGGCTTCTGTAGACGAAGTTTGTACCTGAGGACTACAGAAACTTGATCTACCAGAGGTTAATGATGATCCACCAATGTTTAGACCGTTCCTACGATTGGCTGTGGAATTCTGTAAGTCGCAGAATCTCAACTTCAGGCGAAGGGCTTCAGCCAGCTTCGTCACTGAATGTTTCTCCTGAGATAAACCCTCCTTCTCCTCTTCCAGTCTGCGTTGACAAGATTCCAGGTGGCGCTTTAAGTCGTCGATTTCCGACTCTTTGACCGTGAGCTCTCTCTTCAAACAGGTAAGGTGTGTGTTGTCGGTCTGACGCTGCTCCTCCATGGCTGTTTTCTCCTCCTGCAGTTTCTGAATGATGCTTTCCGCTTCGTTGTACTTCTGCAGCAGTGAACTGTTCTCAAATTCCCGCAACTGTACTTCACTGTTGGCAACCTGCGAATCCCGACTGCATTTCAGCAGCTCGACCTCCAGCTTGGTCCTGGTCTGGACTAGATTTTCCATCAAGGATTTGGATGCTTTCCCTTGTATATCCAATGCCAATGCGGCTTTTTCCTTCGCCAGCTCTTCACATCGCTTGTTCATCAGCGAGAGTTCAGCCTCACTCTTGCTCAATTCTTTCTGCAACTGGTTCTTCTCTATCAAAAAGTCATTATTTTCAGATTCTAACTTCTCCATCCGACATCTAAGGTCTTCCACTTCTAATATGCTCGTCTCAGCTCGACTCCGCTCCTGCTGTAGCTCCGACTGTAGATCTTATATACGTTTCTTCTTCTCTGTATCCTCCCTATCCAGATTATCTGTCTTGGTCTTCAAGTTGCTGTTTTCGCTCCGGAGCCGACTATTCTCAAGAGAGAGTTCACGTTGAGGACTTTACTGTTGTCGCTCTGCAACTCCTTCCTCTCGTTTTCCGACATGGCTAGCAGCTGATTCACCTTCTTGGTCCTCTGTTTCGATTTATCCAGCTGTTGCAATACCAGCCGGACATCCGCC
>JAFIDM010124286.1:0-12122 GCA_023159025.1 Thereuonema tuberculata | reverse complement strand
GTGGTTGTCGTTGTCGCTGCAGTTGGCATATGCGCGTTCGCCTTAATGGTTTTAAATTGAGGATTTAAGCACATTTTAAAATTACAATGTTAATCTTACAATTTAATATTATTCGCGTTTGAAATCGGCTAAATATTGACAAAAAACAACAACATTGTTTAAGTTACATCAGTAAATTATTTTCAGTAAAAATAAGATAACCCTACATTTCCGACGCTTAATCTCATACAGAATTTGATCAGACTTTTCAGAATAGTCTAATTCTCATAAGTGCATGATTATTTCGTGAGTCGTTTGGTATAATTAACAATAAGATTAAGCAAAGTTAGTTCTTATTCCTTTCTTAAGATGCCCATACTAATGCCCATATGCCTGATTTGCTAGAACAGATAAGCTATCATGTTCGTACAAATTGCATTCTGTAGATTATAAATGGACATCTTGTTATTATTAATTTGACTTTTTACAAAGGCTGTTAAAAAATGAATTTTTGGCCGAGCAATAATAAATTACCGAATTTTTATCTTTGAATACAATGCTGAAATCTCAAAATCTTGGTGACTTTTCAAAAAAATTCTAACAAGTAAGAAAACGAAGCTACAAAAGTTTTGAAAGTAAATCTGTTTGCTTCCTTATTTAAGATTCACGCATAATTCTCCATAATTAAAAAAAATTAAAATGGAGTAAAGTTTTCAAAAAAGAGCAAATAAGAACAATAATCAAAATAGCAAGCAAATTAGTTTCAAAAACATTTCCAACTTAGATAAATAAGAATAGAACAGTAATTTAAAGCCGTTGTGGAGTGTATAATGTATACATAAATATATTTATCAGAAAGTTCAGCACTACACAACATATATAACGAACGTCTATCAAAATCTAATCCCTAGCTATACCAAAACTGTTGAACATAAGATTCACGTTTGTAATTGCATTATTGGTTGAACTATCAATTATGAAATTCTTGAGAATAGGTGTTGATAGGTGTTAATAAAATCTAGAGTTGCATAGTAACACTGCATTCTTAACATATTATGTTTGGATGTAAATCACCTAGTTATGTTTTGAGTTATCGTGCTGCAAACAGGTTATTTTCTGAGTTATCGTATCGAAGAGATCTAGCATAGACGTACAAAGATGCTCAGACGTCAATCGGAAAACAATTTCAATACGAATCTAGGAATGTGAATTTCTATTAAAATCAGGTGTGATTATTATAATACTAGCAACAAAGCCTGTCGGACGACAAGCATAAAAAAATCTGAAAAATCATTTTATTATCAACTATCAAATATAAAGTAGTCTAAATGTAAGCTAAATACTGTGCTAACTTGTGAACGAAGCTTCTACGGCAAAAATGGTTTTCAGTTTCGAAATCAGCGTAAACAACTCAGTAAGTATGCCAAATTTCATTAAAATGGATGCAGTGGTAACAAAATTATTTGGTTTTGAACGTATGTTTTGTTAGAATTTCAGTTGTCGAGGTCAGTTCCCAAGAATAAAATTTCATGGAAACAACATGGAATGACACAATGAACTAATATTGTCATCCAGTTTCAGTACTTTTGATTCAATGATACCATTGAGAACCGTTGGATCTATCTTAATAGCTTGATTATATCGAGTTACAGACAGACAGACCAACTTAGCCAATTTATATATATATTTGATTCGATTGATGATTTGATTTGAAACATTTTTTTTTTTTTTAATGTTTATCAGACCTATTTAGGTATACTTCTTACCTGTACACCTGCAATATAGGTTCTGAGAGTTTAATCTAAAGGATCATTTTCCACCCAAAAAGAAAAACGAAATACCAACCATATCTAAAGTTTAATTTATCTAAAGAATAATTATTATTTTTGACTCATAACGCCAAAAGGCATTTAAAACTCACCTTTGTATAATCTAAATACTGCGCTAACTTGTGAATGAAGCTTCTACGGCAAAAATGGTTTTGAGTTTCAAAATCAGCGTAAAAAACTGAGTAAGTATGCCAAATTTCATTAAAATCGGTGCAGTGGTAACAAAATTATTTGGTTTTGAACGTATGTTTTCAGTTTCTAGGTAAGTTTCCAATGATAAAATTTCATGGAACAACATGGAATGACAAAGTGAACTAATATTTCATCCAATTTGAGTACCCTTGATTCAATGGTACCATTGAGAACTCTTGGATTTATCTTAGTAGCTTAATTATATCGAGTTACAGACACACAGACAGACAGACGAAATTAGCAAATTATATAAGTTGATTTGTGTGATTATTTTGTAACATCTTAAACAGCTTTTAGCTTTTGAGAAATTAAAATTAGAAATAATATCAACGTGAAGCCAACTAAATCGACCCTTTAAGACAAACCCCTGTTAATAGGATAAAAAAATTAAAAACATTTAAAAATTCCCATCATTACGCACGTTTCGAGTCTCTATGGGCAGACTTCGTTCTCAAATTAAAAATAAAAGTGAATATTAAAAACAATTAGCCCCTACCCTAAACCCGTCCTCCCTGTCAGGGATTCGTGGAGTGAGTGAATTTTTTTTGGCGTATTACCTCAACTCTTGTACTCTGATGTATTTAGTAGGACTGCATAAAAAAAAAAAATGTTAAAAATTGCAATTGAATCTGTAGGGTCATATTATTATTCTGCAAGATAAAATAATAATATGTTGAAAATATGTGTTATTCTCCTAATTGATTTGATGATATATATACCTGTTTGTTTGTTTTTTAAACATCTGTAATGCATGTTAACTTTCTTAATATTTCCATTACATTTATGATATGCCTTTTTATTTATCTAAGTTAAAGGAGTTTAACGTGCCGTAAAAAGCTGTAAACGTGCTGTAAAAGGTAGGCGCAGATCGGGCTGATGAGTCCTAAGTACGACGAAACGGCCGTTCCCGATTCCTTCCCGATAATCGAATCAGAACGGCAATTTGGTTAGATTTGTGCTGAATTTCATTTCTTGTTTTATTTATTTATTTACTACTATTAATACAGTAAAATACAGTAGAACCTCATTATAACGAACATCGCTTATAACGGACAGTTTTTTAAAAAATATAATAATAATAAAGGATGCATATGTTTATTTGACGAGTTTTACATTTCCAAGCAAGCGATTAAACATCGATCATTTAATGAAAAAAAATTTTTAACGTGCCCGATGATTCAAAGAATTGAGTAAGCAAACGAAGGCACAACGCTACAAGGAAGGTTCGCAACTTTGTTGCGTTGTTCCTTCGTTTGCTTTCTCAATTCTATCGTCATTTAATTTCGTTATTGTCTGAAATTCCACAAATTGCCGCACACACTCATCAGTTTTTATTCAGTAACCTTTGAGTCATGTCGTTAAGTACTTTTTATAGCTAACTATTGTCCTTTCATTGATGTATATCCTGATGCATTACACCTCTGTAAGAATTATTTGTTATAAACCGGACTTTCATTAAAACGGACAACCTTCAGCCCCAATTAGTCCGTTATAATGAGGTTCTATTGTAATAGTTTTGACATTGTAATATAGTATAGGCGTAGCTTACATTAAAGAGGCTACATTTCCCATATTTGGGTAGTTTTTTTAATTTCCTACAGAGATGAGTTACTTCGCCTTTTTTTTCTTAATGAGAATATGAGGGGCTTGAAAGGTTTCTGACTAATCCAACATTTACTAACTAATGAAATCCAAATCCAACTCAAGGATGTAAGCAATTCTTGATTTCCTGAAGACAGAATCATTTCATTTAGGCCTGCCTGTCTAATGAGTAAGCAATAGCTATTAGTTACT
Source organism: Thereuonema tuberculata (assembly GCA_023159025.1). Taxonomy (NCBI): domain Eukaryota; kingdom Metazoa; phylum Arthropoda; class Chilopoda; order Scutigeromorpha; family Scutigeridae; genus Thereuonema; species Thereuonema tuberculata. Next base: position 8,328 of record JAFIDM010124286.1, on the reverse strand, counting down.
CAGTCAATAGTTGATAGTTCTTAAAGAAAAAAAAAAATTACTGAGACGAATTACTGTGTTCCATCAAATAAACATTTGTTAACCATTTCGTTCAGAACTTATAGTTAATACAGCATTTCGCATCCGGTGGTGAAAGTGGCGGGGTGGCAGGAAATTCGTAAGAAAAATTCTTAAATAGCATTTTTTTTTAATTGGTTGATTTGTTAGATAGTTCACGGACAAAACTACAATGCCGGAAGGAGTTTAGAACAAATGTTTGGGAAAAAAAAATCAGAAAACCAGTAAAACACACCATTCAACTAGAGATAATTGGAGCCATTAAAAGAAAAAAAATTAAAATAAGAAGTAACAAACGGAACTTAAGAGTCAAGAAACTAACCTTATCCTACGTCTCATAATCAATAACATAATTAATCATTAAAAAAAACTTTATTAAACTTTTGAAAAAACAAAACAAAACCGAAATGAACATCCGAGGATTTGAAGATCATTAAACGTATTAATTTAATCCCTACCAAATAAAATAAAACATTACACTTTCATAACAACGTAATTGAAGAAAAATAAGTTTGGAATAAATGAATAAGCAAAATCAGAAATCGAAAAACTCAGTGGAGCAACGAGTTGCTTTACTTCATTCAACAAATGATCAAGCAACAAAGTGCTTGATATAGAAATACATATCAATGGAATTAATTTTTTAAGCAGACTCAATAATAATCTCAAAGACTATTTAATTGTCCTACAGAAAATAAGTTTATCGATAATTCTAAGTCACTGATAATAATGCGCATTGTTATTACTGATTATGCTTTTAAATAATTCTTCTTTCCGAACAATTTTATATTTTGATTTGAATATTTAATATTTAGTAGGTTATGGATTGTTAATAAATTAACGATTTAAACAGTTATTTGATTCACTTTACCGCCTTTAATTTATTATTCCTTTGTTATTTGTTGTCTGTTTGGTTTTTTTTTTTGCTTTTTTGTATTCTTTTTTTTAATGAAACAAGATTGCTAAGAGTTTTCTTTTAAGTTTCTTATAAATCTTTAATTGGGTTAATTGGATTCGTACTTTTTAATTACTGTGATTTCACTTAATCTTTTTTAATGTTGTTTTGTTTTAGGCTGAAAACTGTTTAAGTATTATTGATCAATTGAACATTTACAATCTATAACATCAAATGGACGACATGTTCATGGTGAACGTAAAGGTCCTAGCTATTTCAATAACCTTACGCCATCTATCGGACCAGATCTAAAATAAAACCAGTCCCATATAACTTTTTTTTTTCCCATCATTCCATATCGTGTGTAGAACCCCGTTTTTAAACTACTGAAAGTTGTGCTGCCAATTATTTGAACGTTAACAAAAAAAAAATATAATAAAAAATAATAATAATAAATAAATAATCAGAAAATGCTAATGAAAAATTCATATTCAAATAGTTCATAATTAAAATATATGTACAGATTTTATTCATATTATTTAGAAGCCATTTAGTTTATTTTTGTAATTGAAAAAAAAAATAACGATATAAAAATGTGAGGAATGAATGAAATTCATTACACCCGGACAATTCTTTACATAGAACGTATTTAAGAAATACAATTACAACAGGAGATTTTGATTTTTTGCTAATAATTGTAATAAAATATAAGATGTTTTCAAATTTAAACGTTTTCCATGAAAATTACATCTGAATTTAACGAAAGCATCCATTGACGACGTAAGATTACTCTGAATTCTATACATTCATTCTTATTTTATTTTATTTTGTTTTTCCTTCGTATTACTTTAAATATTTACAATTTACCCTTTATTTGCAAAAATTGTTGTCTATAGTTTTCGAATTTAAAAAAAAAAAAAAAAATTAAAACACGCTAGAAATCAGAATTTTTTTAATGGAGTCCTCTAAGATGCATTTGAAAATAATATCGTACAAAACAATCAGTATACAGTTCTTTTCTGGAAAATAAATAAATAAGGATAGAAACAACGCTGAAAAAGACATATATTCGGAGAAAAAAAAACACAGCTTATTTTCTGTTTCACGTTTATGAAATGTCCGAAACGAACAAATGCGACGTTACCTGTATTGTTCCTTAAGCCTATCGTTCAGCGAAAGATCGATTACAAGCAATTCGAATAAGAAAATAAAAGGGTAGTAATAAAAGTCTTACTGCATTTGTGGAATGATTCCTAGTATGATTTCGATGCCTCATTAGTATTATTATTGTTGTTTTTTGTTTTTTTTTTTTTTTTTTTTTATTTTTTTTTTAAAACAACTTTGGTTCCTCGTGACCAGGTAACTTACCACTCGAAAAGTGGGGGAATAAAGTTGACAAAAGGACCCTACTTCGGTCCCTCAGACTATTGTCACTCAGGGAGCAGGAAAAACGCTTTTTAGGTAGAAACGACTTAAACGGAAACCAACCAATAATTCCAGAAAAAACGGCAATTTCTTAATTTTTTTTTTCTAAAAGGAGATATTTACGTTTTATAATTTATTAACTCAAGAAAAATAAAAGGATGAAGTTGATTTAACAGTTAAATAATTAAATCGAAAAGATAAATTATTTCATCCATTATTTATAATAAGAAAAGAAACAAAACAAAAGTTATGAGTGCTAAGTGTGAGACACTAAGCATAATAAATTAGCTTTGTTTTGATGATTGTTTTAAATTTTATCTAAGAACAATAAGAATTCAAATTACTTTTATTTAAAATAATTAGTTATTGCTGAATTAGGATAAGCTTAGATCTACAAGTTTAGTTGCTCTGAATATAATAATTTTTTTCTGTATCATTCTCATAGGTTCTGGAAAATATTAATTAATAAAGCTAAAGTATAATAAAATGAAAAAAAAAGGGTCTCTTTTCTTGTTGGTAACTAACTCGGAAATATTATTAAATTTTGTTGTATGCAGAACAATTCTAAAAGTAAATTCTATTCAGACAAATTAAAATGTAAAGCATATTATTAGTAGAAATAGAAATCTATCGCAAGAAGGCACCAAAGCTAAAGGAAGTTTTATATTTTGCCCCCTTTTTAATTTTTGATTAGGATTTCTCCGGTGGGAGATCCCGTTCTCGGGTGTGAGAGTCGGGATACTAACACCGTGCGCACTTTCTGGGTTGTCATCGGAGGAGTTTGTCTGGCTGAGGAGTCCTAATGAGGACGAAACGGTCCGTCCCAGTCTCTTCCCGATGACAACTCTAAGTGCGAATCCTAACTTTGGTGCTTTCTTCCGATCGATTTCTATTTCTATTTGAATTATTCAGGGCACGTTAAACCTCTTTTAATCATATTATTAGTATTTCATAAAAAAATACATTTAACAACGAAATGAGAATCACTGTAGTATGGCGCCACCTAGTGATACTATAGAAAACTATCTTAAGTTATTAGCAATGAAGGAAACAGAAATGTTTTCTTTGCAGTCATACTTCGGAATCCATGGAGAAAGAAGGAAAACGGCCTTCATATTTTATAATTTAATTATATTATATTAAATATTATATTATGAGGCAATTATAGATAAATAAAGTGAATAAGTGAATTTAATATATATTGTAAATAGGAGAATGGGGGAGAAAAAAAAATCGAATTTGAATTCTACAATTGGAATTTTCTTTTCTAAATTATGTCAAGAAGAAACAACAACAGTCAAACTTCTCTTCTTTTATTTACTGTTACTAACAAGTGAGTGAGTTGTGTTATTTTCCAATAAATACGGAAAACTAATGTAATACTTAACTAATTTGATGAAGGCAGCATTTAATGATTTAGGTGTTTCGAACTCTTCGATTTGTCTATTTATATTTTATTTGAATTTTCTTTAAATAATCCAGAGTATTTGAGTCAACTCTAAATTTTGGTTTGGGAGGAAACATCTCATATTGATTATCCACAAATAAAATCACAACTCCTTCATTTTGTATGTACAGTGTTACCTCCTTTAACGGACACTCCGAATAGCGGACATTATTGCGGGTCCCAGTCCCTTAAAATAGGACATTCCATGTTATCCACTCCCAATAGCGGACAGTTATTTTAACTGTAAAAATTTTTTTTTTTTTTCGATTAACATTTCGACAAACACATTATGGTTGTATTTATATCGGTGTCCCATATATTGATACATTGTATCGGTGTCCCATGATTCAATGCACAAATCTGAGGCCCTTTTTTTTCACTACTGTTGCTTTGTAAATATCAATCCCTCGTAAAGCTATCCTACAAACGTGTTGATTAAATTTAGTGCGAATTAAAATGGTGTCCAAAAGGAAGAGATTGGCACTGAAAGAAAAAATTGATGCTCTTGAAATTGCTGAAAAAGAAAAGCTGAGTGTGCGTTGTCTTGTTGAACGTTTGAAAGTTGGAAAAACTCAGATAAGTGAACTTTTGAAGGACAAAGATGAGATTAGAAAAATGTGGTTGGTGAATTCAAACGAAAATTCGAAGAATTTGAAGTTTCGTAAAACTGAAACTAAAAGCAAAATCGACGAAATGGTGATAAAATGGTTCGGCTCTGCCCATGCAAAGAACATTCCTATAAGCGGTGTTTTCCTTCAAGAAAAAGCCAGAGAAGTCGGTCAAATTTTAGGATTGGACACGTTTAAGGCATCAAATGGATGGTTAGAAATTAATTTCTATATACTGTAATTAATTTTATTATTATTTTAAGTAAGACAAACGGATTAGCACTCATTTAAAAAGGACTATAGTAAATAATTTGCAATTATTCATATTCTCTCATATCGCAATGATAATTGTAGAAATTTAATTAAGATTGTACGTAATTTTTCATTAAACGACATGCTATAAGCTAAAAAATAAAAAAAAGACAGTCCTCCCCAATAGCGGACACCTCCCAATAACGGACAAAACTTCGGTCCCGTGACTGTCCGTTATTCGGAGGTAACACTGTAATACATATTTAATGAATAGCATACTGTTAACTAGAAGGATACTATTCAATAAATAGTGAACAATGTCGATGGATTTTCTTCAACATATTTACATGTGCATTAGTAGATCATTTATAGTTTTACTATTAACAAATATAATTTACTATGAAGAAAACGTTTATAATTAGATATTAATGTAGGCATAATTGTATGTAAAAGTTTTGTTTTTGATTTAAGAGAAATCTATGAAGTTCACTTACCATAACAATTTACGAGTCTTGATGTCAATATTTCAACTTGACTCCACCTTAGAATTCTTTGAAAGTCAGCCATATTGTTTTTCTAGATCCTGTGACGGTTTTCGCTGAATTTCTTTTTTTAAGCGAAGCGTCGTCAATCAAGAAAGGCGGTTCTTCCAAACTTTCATTAATAGAGTAAAACCTATTGATATAAAGCACATTTCTCCTTTAGTAAACGTTCTTCTAGTCTATTCTTTATAAACTTTATTTCAGTATTCTCTGAAACAACATCCATTGCAAAAATAAGTAAATATTTATTTATTTGTTTTATAATTCAAGCTGAATGAACAAAAGTTCCTTGAAGTTCAACATGTGTTGGTGTTCTTCTGCATCCGATGACTGAGGCTTCCCTTTTCTCAAGGATTCCTGTAGTAAATTTTCACATGAATTAATACCTTTTGTAAGCAGTTCTCAAAATATTATTGTCCCACTCAAAGATTCAGACAAATTACTCATGTAAACAATTGTTCAGTAATTTCTTTCTTTTAACGAAATACCGGTATCTTTAGGAACTTCTTTAGTAACATTGTTAAAAAAGAAGTACATACATAGTAAACCGTAACATTTAATAAGAGCGTTCGCTTTTCGTTTTTATATGTTTGTTTGTTATCGGGGGCTTGAAAGGAAATTCACCATCTATTTAACCACCGAATAAAGCAAATTTTCCAAAGTAGTCACTAGATGTAGCTACGTTCTATGTGGTCGCAGCAATAGCTGAAAAAGTTTATGAAAAATATTTTTAAGGACCTTAATTTTCATCCAATCTCGATGAAATTTAAGAGTATATCGATAAAATTAATTGTTCTACTATTTTTTTTTTAAGTTTATACAAAAGTTGTTTAATGGATGGACAATCCAATAACATTCCAATTTTCGAATTTCAGTGATGACAGTCTAACAACAGCTCTTTTTGGCAGAATTGGAATCGGCGACCTCTCTTTAAAATAATCTCCTTTATAATATTAAGCTTCCAGGAAGTGTGCAGTACAAAGGATGCAAGACATAAACCAGTAATAAAATAATGTTAACCTTTGAATATGGTTAATCTTTTAATTTCACAAGCTTATGTAAAAAGATTAGGGAAAAAATTAAAATCCTCAAAGTAATAAGGATAATCTTTTTTTCAACTAAAGAATCTTAGAATGTTCTTCCTTTTACATTGAAATAAAAAAACTTGTGAATGTTGAAAGAAATATATCATAGCCAGACGGAGCTATATTTATTTTAAGAAAATTGTTATATTGATGTTTGAAAATAACTGAAATACAAGTGAAAAGTATTTCAGATTGCAGAAAGCACAGCAGATTCGAAATGCCCAGCCAGAACCTTTCTTTGTAATAATGCTTTCCACTACGTCAAAAAATTATTCAGGGTAAATAAACTAAATATTGAGTCTTTTTTTTAAATATGTCATTGAATTGTTAACAGTAGTTATACAGTTTCTCATATCTTTTATTATTAAAAATAAAGTAGAAACTTTCAAAACTATTAAATCGAAATGACATAATAAATAATGATGTTAATGATTTTGTAATTTATACTCTTTAACTATGACTATTCAAAATCCTTGGTGGCTTTTCCTTTCTTCTGTCGTAGCATTTAGTGCTGAGTAAGTTTTTCCGCTTAGTTAAACCACGTTTCTATAATACAAAACTCACGTTGACGTAATTAAATCAAATCTAATCAAATAAAGCCGCGCTGGTGTGGTCGAGCGGTCTCAGGCGTCGGTCTGTTGTGAGATCAATGTGCCAGCGCCCGGGTTCAAATCCCGGTAGCGAGCATGGATGTTTCAAAAATTTCCTTTCCTGTGTTGTAGCCTCTTCTTCACTTTCTCTTCGGTCTGACGTCATTCCTTAATGGCGTCCTGGGGAAGGCCACGGGAAACCACCCCAGTATCTTTCCCTTGTAATTCTAGGGAGTCTGCTAGGGGTTCGCCGTCTTGGGAACACTAGCGCTCCCTGGAGCACGGATGCTTCGGCAACGAAGCTCGCACTTCGGTGCGAACCGACCACACACACACAGACTTTACGTTCTTTTGCAGTTCTTGGAAGGTTTTCTAGGGGAATTTTATTTCGCGTCAGACCCACAACTTGCTTTTACGCAGGACAAGGAAGTTTTATATTTTGCCCCCTTTTTAATTTTTGGTTAGGATTTCTCCGATGGGAGATCCCATTCTCGGGTGTGAGAGTCGGGATACTAACACCGTGCGCACTTTCTGGGTTGTCATCGGGGGAGTTTGGCTGGCTGAGGAGTCCTAATGAGGACGAAACGGTCCGTCCCAGTCTCTTCCCGATGACAACTCAAAGTGCGAATCCTAACTTTAGCTTTGGTGCCTTCTTGCGATCGATTTCTATTTCTATTTGAATTATTCAGGGCACGTTAAACCTCTTTTAGTGACTTTAATTTCCTAAAATTCTGTATGGGAATGCAATATGAAAGTTAAGTTTCTCAATTACTCTAATTTAAATTCAGATCCCATTTTTACTAAAACTAGTTTCCATCTTCCATCTTAAGAAAAAAAAGAACTAAAAGGAATTAAATAATTTTTAATATAAAGGAAAATAGAAATGACAAAATACTGAAGTCGGCGTCAAGCGACTGATGATGAAACGAATGATTTATTATCAACATCACAGGGAGTAAGAGAATGAATTACTTAAAATCATCGTGACATTTATACACATTTTCTTATATTTTAATTTTGTCTTTGTTAAAATACTCCATCATAATTTAGTAAATAAAGCAAATTTTACATTAAATTGAAGTTCAAATTTATTAATGTATGGTTTAAGAAGCAAACAATTAAATATTGAAGATTTTTTTCCTTTGTGTATTTATATAATGTGCGGTTTGTTTGTTTTTTGTTTGTTTAAGCATTTCTTTTATTAATTTTAACTAACAATTGACAAATAAATATATTTTACAAGTAAATTATATTTTAAAATATCTGACATCCCAAGACAAGCCTGTTTCACGTTTATTAGGCGATCATCAGTTGAGAGTAGTCAGAATGAACATTGCAGGTCTCGTAACGGAGGTGACTTGGAAGTTGAATAAGAAAAGCAGTGGAACCTCCATGATTATAAACTAAAAACATAAAAACACATTAAA
>JAFIDM010124285.1:0-12123 GCA_023159025.1 Thereuonema tuberculata | reverse complement strand
TAGTAAGATAAATGTTACGAAAGGTAAATCTTGTAATTAATTTTCATTACAAACTTATACTGTCTGTTTATTCGGCTATTTTTATTTGGATCTCATCTCTTCTTATTAACTATCTGCAGAGGTGAATGCACTTAACCCGCAACTCTTATAAATTTTACAGCCAAGGATTTGAATTCGTTTACAAAATGCTTTTTACGGCCTGAGGAAACTGACATTGAGGAAGCCTCAGGAGACCATTCCAAAGACATTGAGTCAGTGGCCTGTTTAAGTTGATCCTCTATCGTAAATCGACTGAATAAAAGCTAATTTCTGTCAATTCAATGCTGAATAGAGAAAGCCAATATTTTCTTTAAAAGTATTATACTGATTCAGTTATCTTAAGTTTCTCTTATAATAGATTAGCTTTATATCACTCCACTGAATTCCTCTTTCAATTGATTGAAGAATTGAAAAAAAAAATAAACCAGAATTTGTGATCTTGATGTATTTGTCTTACGTCTTCAAAATTCGAGCAATGAAGAAAATTGAAACTGGAGATGCCTTTTTTTCTTTTTTTTTGTTTCTCTTCAGAATTATTTCAGAAGTAAATAACAAATAAAATATTGTATTAAATGTCATATTTTTACAGTAAATATCTTACTATGTTAATACTTTTTTTTATAAATTCAAAAAACCGTTATTTGATATATTAATGATATATCATAAATTTTTGCTGACTTCTAATTTTTAAGTCCACTAAAATTAGATTCTTGAAAAATTGACTTTTGAATTAGTAATTTAAATTTGGAAGATGTAAGAAACGCTGTTTGGTTTAAAAACAATAATTTAAGAAGAAAACTTAAGCTCAACCACAGCAACAAGTAGCAAAATGAAACTAAAGCACGACAGGAGATAACATAAAGTTCAAATGTGAAATGTGATCAATACAGAATTCAAGCAGAAGTTGGAGAAAGATGTTTGTGTCGAGTGGAAATGAAGCGAAGAGGGAATGGACCTTAATATTTCTTAAACGAATTGAAATGAGTTAGTTTTCACAAAACGTACTTATTTATTTATTTAATAAATACATGCCTTGGAATAGGAAGGGATTCTGCTTTACTTTCTGTAAACTAAAACCATTATGTTATTCTTTCAATTTAAGAAGAAAGAATAAGTGTACTGTAATTACCGTATTAATCCTTTTATTTAACTACATATATTTTTCACGATTTTTCACAACTTTGTGGTTTCTTAATGGCTTCTACATTGGGAGATTTCAGGTGAATATGTAACACTGTCAATTTATGTCAAAGTTCATGTATAAAAAAAAGAAAATGTATTTAAGTCTTGGAAATTCAGTCCAAGACGGTTTAAAATTAATCAAGTTCTTTGGAAGATTATCTTTAAATGTAGCTTTAATAGAAACTAAGCCTAAAGACAAGCAAAAACGAATTCAAATCGGAAATCTATATTCACAGAAACAATACATGTTAATAATATTTAGTCCAGTCATTAGGTACTTTTTGCGTGCAAAAGGTTGAGGAGTTTTGAAACTTGGCAGAAATGTAGACTTCGGTGCCCTAAGTATGACGCTAAGTTTGCGACCTCGAGCGACCGCCGCTCACGCCACCATCTTGAAAAAATGGCGCCCAAAATCAGTTTTTGGCATATAACTCCGATCCTATAGGTTTTAGAGAAAAAGTTTCTGATTAAAAGTTGGAGAAAATAAATGTTGCTACAAATTTGCTTATATACATTTTTTTTGTCAGACTAATAGTTTTCGAGTAACAGGGCCAAACAGTAGAACGATTTTTTTGGAAATTGCCGGAAAGCGGCATTTTGAAGCTTCGTTTTAGCAATTGTCAGCCAAGTAGCGCACCCAAAGTACCTTTATCTAATAAATAAATGTTTATGTAGAGATTGGGAAGAGACTGGAACGGAACGTTTCGTCCGTTTGAACACTCATCAGTCAGCCAACCCGTTGACAGTGCAGGGTGCGAATTCTGTCTCTTAGCGTTATGCCTTCTAGTCCAGTCATCTGGGGGCACGGCAGTGCCCCCGCCAAGACGAGCCGAAGGCAGGAAGGGCACTACGTACCTTTTCTGGAAGTGTTTCGTCGTATTTTCGAACCCTCATAGCTTCGGCCTAGATAATACTAGAGAGCTCAAATGTTCAGGATATGATGCAGTTACCAGACTAATGAAATACGCTAAGTTTCATTTATTTAGCTTTTATACTTTGGATTTTATTAATACCTAAACTACGTCGATTCCGTCACTCACAGACTGACTGACTGACTGACTCATGATCATCAAAACCTCTAGGGTATTTCCTGAAGTCCTAGAAAGCTGAAATTTGGTATGCAGGTTAGGATTAGCACACAAACAACAAAAAAATTAAGAACTCCTTAACTTTCACATTCCAACCCCTCATAAAGGGGGGGTCTGGTTATGTATTATCGAACCCTCATAGCTTCGGCCTGGATAATACTAGAGAGCTCAAATTTTCAGGATAAGATGCAGTTACCATACTAATGAAATACGCTAAGTTTCATTTATCTAGCTTTTATACTTTGGATTTTATTAGGATCTGAAATACGTCGTACCCTCAATGCTTCGGCCTAAATAATACTGGGTAATAATGGGATTTCTTCCAAAGTGCAAACAGCTTGTATATACAAGTTGACCAATAGAAAAACAGAAAAGTAGGGTATTGAAAAAAAATCCATTTTCTAAATCTTAAAACTAAATTTAGTTGTAATAGATAATCCCACCCAAAACATTTCATGTAAAATAAGTTGCCAAGATTCACATTCTCATAACGCTTTCACTGTTAAAAAGTTATCAGATCTCATTTTACAAAAAGAAATGAAATCCCACCCAAAACATTTCATGTAAAATAAGGGGTTGCCAAGACTCGCATGCTCATAACCCTTTCACTGTTAAAACGTTATCAGATCTCATCCTACAAAAAGAAATGAAATCCCACCCAAAACACTTCGTGTAAAATAAGTTGCCAAGACTCACATGTCAGAATGCTTTCACTGTTAAAAAGATATGAGATCTCATGTAGAGCCAAGCCCCTAACTCTATGAGGCCTAACTCTACAAGCCCTAACTCTAAAAACCCTACATCTTGGTCAAAAAGTATGGCTTCGCCCTTACATGGAACTATTTCATCTCACCCAAAACATTTCATGTAAAATACGTTGCCAAGATGCTCATAACGCTTTCACTGTTAAAAAGTTATCAGATCTCATTTGGAGCCAAGCCCCTCACTCTACAAGGGGGCCTAACTCTAAAAACCCTACTATCTTGGTCAAAAAGTGTGCCTTGGCAATGGCATTCTCCATATCCTTTACATAACTCCATGGGATTGTCTGTGTGACAGCCACGAAAAGGCCAAGGCATACTTTTTGACCAAGATATAGGGTTTTTAGAGTTAGGGCTTGTAGAGTTAGGCCTCGTAGAGTTAGGGGCTTGGCTCTACATGAGATCTCATATCTTTTTAACAGTGAAAGCCTTCTGACATGTGAGTCTTGGCAACTTATTTTACACGAAGTGTTTTGGGTGGGATTAGATACTTTTTAGGTGCAAAAGTTTGAGGAGTTTTGAAACTTGGCAGAAGTGTAAACTTGGGTGCCCTAAGTCTAAGTTTGCGACCTCGAGCGACCGCCCCTCGCGCCGTCATCTTGAAAAATGGCACCCAAAATCAGTTTTTGGCATATAACTCCGTTCCTATAGGTTTTAGTAAAAAGTTTCTGATTAAAAGTTGGAGAGTATACATGTTGCTATAAATTTGCTTATATATATTTTTGTTGTCAGACTAATAGTTTCCGAGTAACAGGGCCAAACAGTAGTACGATTTTTTTGGAAATTGCAGAAAAGCAGCATTTTCAAGCTACGTTTTACCAATTATCAGCCAAATAGCGTACCTAAATCAGTTTCATGCAATAAAGTAATATAAACCACTGCTTCTATCAACTCGTTTCCACACCACCCACAGGGTAGAGTTGAGCGGTGCGGTTTTTTTTAATTTGGTATCCCCGGGAGGCCTACTCCATGCTCCAAACTTAGATTCGAGTTTTCTGTCGTCCCTTTCTCTAAGTGATGTCCCTGGTTCAGTATGTTCACTCTCTTTAGAATCTTGTTCGTCCCCCGTCTTCTTTAACACCCACTCATTAACTTCGGACGTCATCAACTTCGTATGGGTCTTCGGAATAGGAATCCACTACAAAATCGGGAATGTTTTCACATGCTGTCCCATTATATTACAGACACAGCACCGAGCACTTTAAGCCCGTTTTCCGACATTCATTCCGATTCCCATTCCGAAGACCCATACGAAGTTGATGACGTCCGAAGTTGATGAGTGGGTGCTGAAGAAGACGGGGGACGAACAAGATTCTAAAGAGAGTGAACATACTGAACCAGGGATATCGCTTAGAGCAAAACGACAGAAAACTCGAATCTAAGTTTGGAGCATGGAGTAGACCTGCCGGGGATACCACATTAAAAAAAAACGCGCCGCTCAACTCGACCTCGTGGGTGGTGTGGAAACTGAGTTGATAGTAGTAGTGGTTTGTATTACTTTATTGCATGAAACTGATTTAGGTACGCTTCTTGGCTAATAATTAAAAAAACGCAGCTTAAAAATGCTGCTTTTTTGCAATTTCCAAAAAATCATCCAAATGTTTAGCCCTGTTATGGGGAAACTATTAGTCTGACAAAAAATATATATATAAGCAAATTTGTAGCAACATTTATACTCTCCAACTTTTAACCAGGAACTTTTTCTCTAAAACCTATAGGAACGGAGTTACATGCCAAAAACTGACTTTGGGTGCCATTTTTCAAAATGGCGACATGAGGGGCGGTCGCTCGAGGTCGCAAACTTAGACTTAGGGCACCCAAGTTTACACTTCTGCCAAGTTTCAAAACTCCTCAACCTTTTGCACCTAAAAAGTACCTAATGACTTGACTAGAAGGCATAACGCTAAGAGACAGAATTCGCACCCTGCGCTGTCAACGGGTTGGATGACTGATGAGTCATCAAACGGACGAAACGTTCCGTTCCAGTCTCTTCCCAATCTCTATATAAACATTTATTTATTAGATAAAGGTACTTTGGGTGCGCTACTTGGCTGACAATTGATAAAACATAGCTTGAAAATGCTGCTTTTCTGCAATTTCCAAAAAATCGTTCTACTGTTTGGTGCTGTTACTCGGAAACTATAAGTCTGACAAAAAAAATATATATAAGCAAATTTATAGCAACATTTATCTTCTCCAACTTTTAATCAGAAACTTTTTCTCTAAAACCTATAGGATCGGAGTTATATGCCAAAAACTGATTTTGGGCGCCATTTTTTCAAGATGGCGACGCGAGTGGCGGTCGCTCGAGGTCGCAAACTTAGCGTCATACTTAGGGCACCCAAGTCTACATTTCTGTCAAGTTTCAAAACTCCTCAACCTTTTGCACCACAACATCTTTTTTTTGTCTCTAATGACTGGACTATGTAGGTTTATAAATACGTTTTGAATGATGAATTGAGTGAAAAATGTTATTTTTTTCTGTAGAATTTCTGATTATTTCTTCGATTGCATTTGAAAATCTAAATAAATTTTATTTTTGAGAAATATTAACTTGATTAAAATGCAGACGAATACTGAAATACGTTATGTTTGTTGAACGCTACAAGACTAATAAGAAACACAAATACCATTTAACTATTGAATTCTATTAGAATTACGTAGAAGATCCGTGGCTAGATGTTTAGGAACCGATTCTTCTTTAAAATTGCTCTGGGGAGTAAAGTATTCAAGCTGATCTTTTGAATCTTCTGTTATCAAGACTTGAAAATGGAAAACTTGAAAAATTAGCTTAGTTAGCTTAATGTAGATAATTATAGAATAAAAAGAGAATTTTTATTATTATCTATTATTATTATTATGCCTCTAATAACAACAAAACAACAACAACAACAATAATAATAATAATAATGATAATTATGGCTGACAAGTGGTGAGCTGTTTGGGGAGACCGAAGGGTTCATGATCGCAATACAGGACCAAGTCATCTCCACACGCAACTACAAGAAACACATTCTACACGATGCAAACACACATGACGACAAATGCAGGAGACGATCGACCACATAATATTAGGCTGTCCCCTTCTCTCTCAAACAGACTTCCTCCACCGACACAATCAGGTAGCGTCGATCGTTCATCAACAACTAGCACAAAAACATTCACTTATTAAGAACACGGTCCCATACTACAAGTACACACCACAAAGCGTACTAGAGTCACCCTCACATAAGCTGTACTGAGAACGTCCCATTCACACAGACAAAACCATACATCACAACAGAGCAGACATCACACTTATTGATAAGGTCAACAAACAGACCTATCTAATTGATATTGCAGTGCCTATCAGCAAGAACATGCAGAAATCTCACGCAGACAAGATCAGTAAATACACTGATCTAGCACACGAGCTCCAGAAGCAGTGGAAGCAGGATCGAGTACGTATTGTACCCATCGTTCTGTCTGCCACTGGTCTGGTGCCTCATACATTGCACCACAGTCTCAGCACACTAGGACTTCACAAAATCACTTATGCACAACTGCAGAAGGCTGTGGTACTCAACACTACACGCATAGTTAGGAAATTTTTGGACACAAGTATATATCCCTAATCATTCTTGCACACATCTTTACACTTGGCAGTATGTGCTTTGGTCCTTGACCCGCCATATTGTTTTCGCTGGGGAAACCCAAGGTTTGAAACATACAAACATAATAATAATAATAATAATGACGAAACATTCAAAAGCTTCTTGTATAAATACTCATAGAAAGTAAGAAAGTAAAATAGAAAGTAAATTGTGGATACATCTTTGTTATTAATGCGTTTGGCATTTGAAATTTAACAACAACAGGAGAATTTTCTTTAACTAAGGATTCACAGAGAATTAATAAGTCTCCTGAATTTAGAAATTCAGGATTGAGAATTTCTGATTTAATAGGAAAATCTCTGTAACCCTAAATTTATTTTCCCATTAGCGTTGGCAAATTTAATTTGCTTTTGACAGTCGTTATTGAATTAGCATGGAAGGTTGGCATTTTTGCAGGTTTCAATAACGCAATTAAGTCCTCATGATGGCTGGCTGAAACAATGCGTTTACGAGTCAAAGTGATTGTTGTCTCGTGGAACGCGAAATTATCGCTATGTGAGACGGTTTTGTTAATGCAAGATATCCATCAGTTCACCTCGTTCCGTTGATCAGACAAGTCGCTGGGGAAAGACCGGCTGCCCAGTAGGGCGGGCAGCGGGAGTTCGCTTGGTCCCGTCGACCAGACAAGTTGACGAGGAAGAACGCTGCCGAGTAGGGGAGGCAACCCAGTTCACGTCGGTCGTCCAACCAGTTAGGACGGGCAGCCAAATAGCTGCCGAACTCAACACGAAGTTCGCTCGTCCCCTTCAACCAGATCAGATGCAAAAAAGGGTCGCTCCTAGTTTGGGAGTTGGGTTTGCTGCAGATTCTCTCCAATGATTTTGGATCGAAAATGATTTTATATTCTCAATAAGGATGGGAATATGCCCGGAAGAATTCAATGGATTCTGAAGTTCGCTCGATTAAAAGCGAAGGTAATGTAATTTTCCAATCCCCGGGAATAGTAGAATAGTGAGTCCGGATAGAAAAGAAGACGGTTTCGACGGAAGGCAATCCTTAGACGAAATATATCCAAGCCAGACGAAGTTGGCAGGAAACGATTTGAGTGATAGCCGAGACGAAATGCGAAAGAACTGACCGTTCCGTACGCAGAAGACTGAAGCCGACGAAAGTGATTAGAAGCGGAGACCGGAGAATCTTTTCCCCGTAAGAGACAGCCACCGCCGGGATCTTCTAAGGTGATAAAAGAATAGGACACATGCAGATAGCTTTGCCTATTTAGAATGCGAAACAAAGTGAATAACTACTGCTGATTAAGAAGAATGGATCCTCGTTATTTTATAGTATATCGGTTGAGAAAGGACACCCCGGAAAGATCTAACCCTAACAGGAACATTTAGTCGGAGAAACAGGCCTACACGTTTTTCGTAACATCTCACCAGACCGACAACGGAGATACAGTAAAGACGAAGGGATCGAATTTCTCGCAATCGTTCATCCAAGGAAATCGACTTTACTGTAAGTAAAGCTTTATTAAAATATCTATTAGCTTGATAGGAACCCTAAAGCAAGTTAGGCATAGATAAATCGATTCATACGAAAGTTTAGGATCTTAGAAACTTATAGTATTCGAGTTAGAATAAGAGGAAATCAGCGACGTGAAGTTATTCAAGAATTTCTCTGGCATTAACACGTAGATAAAGTTAGAATTCAACTTTAAAGCTATTTGATTACCTTAGGAGAAGTTAATATGAAATTTAGCTAACAGCGTTTGCAATAAACGTAGCTTAAAGAAACCTCCACAAAAGGGAGATTAGAGATAGCTAAATTAAAAGCAGCAACAATTGATTCAGTTATTTTTTCCGAAATAAAAGAAGATCTAGAAAAAGGGATCTTAGGATAGATTCAGGAAAAAAAAACAACTGTTTAATGATTTTGGTGAAGGGACCTCAGACATAGCTTAGGAATAGAAGGCTAGCGATAGAAGATTGCCCACAGAAGCAAGCCGTTCCATGAGAAGCAAGTAAAATCTTCCCAGAAGATTATAAATATAGAATTCATTAATTCTGAGCTTCTAAAGCATTTTGTCTATAAGTTAACGCATCATTAAATGTGTTTATTGATTTCTTTGTTTTGGTATCATTTTAGATAAGTATTTTAGAGCACTAAATTATTACTCTGCTGGTATATATATACATTTATAATTATTTACACTGAATTCACCCGGAAGTAACTTTCTATTTCCTAAGATATTATTAATAAATATCTATGCTTTATTTACAAAGTCAATTATATATAATATGCGAGGAAGATGAATTATGTGAAAAGAACCCCTGGCTATAAGGATAAAGCCCAGATAATCACAAAGTTAACAAAATACCATTCGGGGACGTCCATTAATTACGTGAGATCAAAAGGGGGAGGGGGAGGTCCGGCAAAATCTCACCAAATCTCACCAAGGGGCAGGGAGGGGGGGCGTCAACGAAAATCTCACGTAAACTTTTTCATTCAGAGCAAATATATATTATAGCAAGATTTCCGCTTTTTTTTTTGGTTATTAAAATTTTTGAAATCTCAGCAAGGGGGAGGGAGGGGGTCCGGCAAAATCTCACCAAATCTCATCAAGGGGGAGGGGGGTCCAAATTTTTTAAAAAAACATCTCATTTAATTAATGGACGGCCCCTTCCCAGAAGAAGATCCATTTCTCTAAGAATTTTACTTTGTGCTTGAGAAATTACTTCTTAAATGCTTAGAACAGTTATATTTCTTCCTCGAGTTTTTTTTTCTTCTTATTCTAATTTAAAAAAAAGGTTAAATGAATAGTCAATTCTTAGATGAAAGAAGAGCTTTGTTCTGTCACAGGACATGTTTAAAGACAAGTCAGTAACTTATAAATTTTTGCCATATTTCTTGGAACAGATATTGACATGGTTTTTCGTTGCCTTCCTCAGAAACCATTACGTGTAAGACTCTGAAACCGAAAGATAGAGAAGAAGCAGACAAACAGGAAAGAAGGGGCACATCCATGCCGGTTCCGGGATTCAAACCCAAGTTTATACATATCGTGGCAGGTCGTCGCCTTGACTACAAGACTTTGCCTGAACGGAGATGAATAGAATTTACAACTACAAAGTAACTTAGTTAATCTTACACAGATAAAATAGTAAGAAAAATATTTTCTTTCCTGTTTATTATTTACACGATTTCTTCAAAATACGTAATAGAAAATTTAGTGCTATCTTTTTTTTCCTGACTTCAGTATAAATTTTTGTACTTCAGATTTTCGAGACGAAAGAAATTTCTTAATTTGCATACAAAACACAAATTGCGAAGTTGCTAAAAAACTAAGAATGAATGAAAAACGAAGAAAATCAAAAAATCATTTATTTACTCGCAGCTATTATTTCCAGTTTTATACTTTGTGTGAAAAAGTAAATTTGTTTCTGGTCTACACAGCCAGAAAACCCAAAATATATTTTGTCCCTGGAATAGATGAAATGTAAATAGAATACGAAATGTCCGCAATTCCTATAAAATTTTCAATAATATTATGTCCTTCCGTGAACACAAAGTAAACTGAGAAACAATGTTGGAGCAGCATATAAATGATCCTGAATAACTTAATCCACTAGGTACACCCTTAACTGTCCATCGCGTTGTGGGGATTGAACATATAGCGCTAGGGAAAAGGCGTCGAAACTATAATAACACTATTTTAAGGTGAACTATTAATACGCATCTTACGACATATTAAAGTTAGTCCAGACTTTTTTTAGAGAAATATCTCTAAAGTGCGAAGAGGGGTGGTGCCTAAGATAACTGTACTCATATTTTCAGTTGGACCTAAATAAGCAAAGTACCACATTTAAGGAAATGCGTCGAGCCGTTTTAGCAGGATGCGTTTAAAATAGAGACGAACTGACAAATTTAAAATAACATTAAATATAACAGAAGACAACCAAAATAGAATAGTCAAATTCTTACTAGTAATAGTAAGATGCTGGGTAGTTAAAGTCATTAAAACTTTTTAAAAAAAAGGATTGTGATTAACAATTTTGAGACAGATTGGAACATTTGAAAAAGGACTCTGATCATAAAGACGAAACATTCTGAATGAAAATAAGCAATGAAACATCCTGTAACATTCAAGACGGTTCCTCTGATTATAAGATCAGAGCCTTTACAAGTAAGTTAATTAAAATAAAAAAACAAAAACAAAAATACACACACACACACACAAAAGTACACTTTTTATGAATTAAGAAGTCAGATCAGCATATTTGAATATCCGTTCTGAGCAAAAGACCTAAACATCATGTAAGTTCATTCTTAATACCTGTTTATTTTTATTTTTTTAAATTTAGGATATGCTATGCTTAAAGCTGTGAAGACGCGGAGTGAGAATTGAGCATTCATGGAGAGATCAATTTTAAGAACTGAGTGAACGGATATGGAAATAAATGGCCTATTTTTAAATTGGACCTTAAATAAACAAAACACCAAATTCTATGGAAATCCATTCAGCTGATTCAGCATAATGAACTTACCTACAGACAAATAAGCAACACAATTGTTCAAGTGAAATAGTATGCTTATATCGCTTGCTTAGTAAATATCAAGACAAGTGAGATGAAATTAGATAATTAAATAATACTAATGGAAGAATCCTTATTAAAATTGGATATTTTTTGCTCAAACTCTAAATAAAATTAAGGAAATTAAGAATCAATAAATGTAAATGTCAAATATTAAGACTAATTGACAGTTAATAGAAAGCGATGCATTAAAATTTTTAAATTTCTTAACAAGTTGTGTTTGATTCAACTTCATATTCAAGGAATTTTAAGTTGTTGTTAGAATTTATTCAGATGTGTTTTTGTTATATGTGCAGTTAAAAGAAGTGTCATAAAAGTTTTACTTCGAATCTGGAAGAATTCCAGAACCTTTAAATGAAGAACACTGCTGTAGAAAACAGTAGTATTTTAGTTTGATATGATTTTAGTTTTTAATTTTGTTCGTTTATTTTTGAATTCTTTTGTATCCTAGAAAAATGCTTATGTTTTCTGTTTTGTAACACAACGTTTCTAATTTCGATTCAAAAAGTTGCATCGTTTAAATATTTGATGTTGACGAAAAGTAAATGCTTTTTATACATACCGTGTGTAGAAATAATAAAATACAGGATCAAACACACAAATACAACAGATAAATAATAAATATAGAACTTCAGTACATGTTACGAAGTTATTTCACCTTCTTCTTCAGATGATACAAAAAGGTAATATAAGGTAAAGCCTATGTTTTTCCTTCTATTATCTTTTTGTATCATCTGAAGAAGAAGGTGACATACCTTCGTATTTATTTACTATTTATCTCTTGTATTTGTGTGTTTGATCCTTTATTTTAGTAAATGTCACAACTCCTTTATTAAACTAAAAACCAGAATACTTCTTCACCGAT
>JAFIDM010124284.1:0-12124 GCA_023159025.1 Thereuonema tuberculata | reverse complement strand
GCTCACTTTATGCAGCTCTTATGTCTAATAAATCATCCAATTGTTCTAAAATTGTTCTAAAATTTCGTTTTCATACATTAAACGTACCAAATTTTGTTTCAATTGGATAATTCTTTCTTGATGAGTCGATTTTTTTTTTTGTCATATATATATGTTTCAAAGACGTGAATTTTCTGTATTGATTAACATATACAGTCATGACATCTCTTAATTGGAAGTGCAAGTTTGATGTGCATCACTCAAAGTCCCTCTACGTGCCCCTCTACGAACGCGGCACACATACAAGTGGTCGTCTAATTCAGACTCGATAAAATACGTATATCCGCTGTGATGACCTTCACAGCATGGTTGGAAAAGTTCCTTGATATCACTGATGGATTTGGGCATTGAGGGTACGTACATATTGTCTTTCACGTGTCCCCATATGTTGAAGTCACACGGCGTTAGGTAGTTGCCTCATGGTGGCCATTACAGTAGGTGGTTGTCCGTATCTGTAGCATGTACAATCCAGCGTTCTGGAAGAACACGTTTGAGAAGAACATGTGCTACAGATGCGCAAAACCACCTCGTGTCTTGGTCACGATGATCCTCGGACCTAACACCATGTAATATTGGGTGCGTGAAAGACAATGTATACTTACTCCCAATATTACTTATTTGTTAGTATTTTCCTGGATATTATAACAGAAACAGTGAATGTTATAAATAATATCTATCCTTTGGTTTCTTATTTTAATTTACAAATGATTTATTAGAAATGTGAGTTACTAATGAATTCGTTTCCATCTTTAACTTCAGTAAGTATGATTTAATAAATTTCTTACAAAAATATTCTAAATTAAACTTCAAATTAATATTTTTTTAATTATCAACCAGATTTAAAGTTAATTTCAGTTAATTTTTCTATTTTATTCTCATTCTAATTAATTTGAACTCAATCTAGCCTATAGTACTAAAATCTTTTATTTGTCTGTCTGGCGCAATTGTTAATTTCCTGTGAAAAAATTACTACAATGAAACGTTCGCGGGAATCGAACCTGCAACCTTTTGATCCGAAGTCAGACGTCTTATCCATTAGGCCACGGGGACTACATTAAATTATTGTTTCTTATCACTCCCTTTGTGTGTGTGTGTGTGTGTGTGTGTGTGTGTGTGTGGCGCAATGAGAGAAGAGCCAGAGAAAAAAGAAAATAACTCATAGCCTACTAGATTAAAATTTAAAATTCAATGTTCATTAACATTAAGGTGTCAACAATGGCGCGCTATCAAATAATGAATTCATTCAAATAGGAATAAAATATCACTTTTTGCCATAACCGCTTGGAATCGATTCTTCTTGGATTATCTCATAATTACCAGGGGGAGACAGGGGGATGACCTAGTTTTAAAAACAAAAACAAAAATCCACTTTTCATGAATGAACTTGATAAAATAAGTATATGGATTTAGAAAAATTAACGAATTTCACAAAGATGAAGATTTGAAATAAAACAAAACGAACTTGAAACTTAAAGAACGACATTTATTAGTAGAGTTTGCTTTTATTGAAATGGATGCTAGTATTAATGGATATGAATGGTTAAAGGAAAAATTAAGCGTAGGGTCTTTAATTTTCATCCAAGAAATGTTGATATTGATTTCGCTATTTACAAAGTTTCATGAATATCGTTGAAATGGGAATTAAATTGTATTGTGGGAGTAAACAAACTCAGCATTAGAGGATTTGTTAAATGGCTGCAGAATGACTTTGTGTTAACTGAGAAGAGACATTCTTTTAATTCCTTTTTTAAGGCTAAGAGAAACCATCTGGGTAGTTGCCATTCTCTACCTTATATTAGTTGTCAAATAAGAACGTGGTGAACTTCGATAGGCTGGTTACCAACACTCACTGACCAGTTTGCTCAGCGATGGCCAACACCTGAAAGTTTCATACTACGTATCTAAACAACAAAGCAAGACCCTCATTCCTCAGAGGCTGACCATGGCAGCGGTCAGAAGCACTTGAAGGATGCAAACAATCACCAGGTTGCAGGACTAGGTTGCCTTTCATTGATGACTTTGGCTTTGTACAATTGTCCAAATCTTTCGAGTAAAGGAGTTGGAGGAAACGCTTAGCAACATGTAATGGGAGTGAAGAAAAGGAGAAGAGTTGTGAACTAAGAAGTAAACACTCTATTCTATTACTAGAGTATTTACTTCTTAGTTCACAACTCTTCTCCTTTTCTTCACTCCCATTACATGTTGCTAAGCTTTTCCTCCAACTCCTTTACTCGAAAGAGTTGGACAGTTATACGAAGCCAAAGTCATCAACGAAAGGCAACCTAGTCCTGCAAAAAAAAAAAATGGAAGAAATAGTGGAGTTGATTTCATAATTTAAAAATGACTAAAAATTAATGTGGTATCAGTTGATAGCAATTCAGATAGAGTGGCAACACTTGTTTTACAAATTATCAAAGAGATATGAGCTTAAGATAATTCAAGTTTATGCTCCAACAACTAGTCATTCTGATGAGAAAGTTGAAGATTTTTATGAAGAGATACAAAAAGCTAACGAGAAAGATAACGAACAGAAACAGTAACTTTTTAAATGTAACTATGATGTTTCAAAAATGAAGCCTGAATAAAGTTATGAATACATTTATTTACAAATTAAATAAATACACGACCATAGTTTCAATTTCAAGGAGAAGTCTTTTTCAAGTTGAAACCATAGTCATATGTTTTCTTAATTTGTAATTAAATTTATTCTTAACTTTATTCAGGTCAGCAGACTTTATATTTGAAACATCAAAGGTAAAAAACACTTAAGAATTATAATGGACGATTTTAATGCAAGAATTGGCAAACAATAGAAAGATGAAAGTACAGTTCGTAAGTTTGGATATGGAGAAAGAAGTGAACGAGGAAATGGGTTCGTTGAATTTGCAGAAAATGAGAATCTTTTCTTTATGAAAAAACCCTAATAGAAAATGTGGAAAAGTCCTTCTAAGAGACTTACAGAACTATATTATGACTAACAAAAACTATGCCTTAGAGCAGGGGTGGCCAAACCGTGGCGCATGCGCCAAACTTGGCGCATTGGATGATAACAAGTGGCGCATTGCATCCTTTTGGTTGTCAAAATAAGATTGCGGTTTTTTTTTGGTTGTTAAAATAGGATTGTGGTTTGTTTGTTTTTTTTCGTTATTAAAATTGAGTTGTATGGTGCAACTGAACTCGTATGTGAAAAAATTGGCGCATGGTATGCTTAAGGTTGGCCACCACTGCCTTAGAGGATTGCTCTGTGCTTAATCAGTTGAGTAGTGGAAGTGACCATCGATTAGTAAGTTACACCTCAACGTCAAGCTGGAAAAATAGGAATTAGTAAGAAATCCAAGAAACACTGTTAATTTAATGGGTATAAAGAAACATTCATCTGAATTTAAGTTACAGAACATTGCTGAAAAAAAAACCAACAAATATTTATATTTGGAAATTTGAAAATGACTGATTTGTAATCTTTTACATAAAAAAGATTAGTGTTTTAAGATCTTTAATTAGACTGAATTTGAGTAAATTAAATCATTGAAACACAAATGGTTGTGTTAAATAGTGAAAGGGGATTGATATTTTGTTAATTGTGTAATAATAAGTGAAACAACTACGTTTAATCAGAATTAATTTTCTTAAATAAACCTTATTTAAAATACTTCAACGGTCTGAGCTAAAAAATCCCATTTACTGGAAATTTCTTAAATATTTTTTTTTTCTTTATAATCTTTATAATTTACTTTTCTGTTGGAATTATTATTTTAATCGGTTTTCATTTCCAGTATTTGGGAATCCATTACCACAACCTATAATTTTGTCCCAATAATTGTTGGGAGAAAAAGCGTTTCCAGAAGAAGCAATGAGTGTTGAAACACATTTGGCGCTGATACCATTTTATTGGTTTTTGTAGGTGTTCGTAGGAGTTAATCTTAGTTCAATGACATCATCAATTACTAACTATCCTTCTTTCTCCTGTTTTTAAACCATTAATCTTACCAATAATATCGAATAGCTTTAAGAAGAAGAAGCACAAAAACCTGTACCGTACACAACCATAGCATCCCGTTTTATTAATAATAATAGTAATAATAATGCTCTATCTAATAACATCACTGGAAAACTATATATTGATGTAAGTCTTTTATTATTTTTTTTAACACTACTAAAAATATTTGTATTCACAATTAATATTGTAGTAAACCCATATTCAGAACCTGTTGTTAGGAATTTGTCATTCCTAACGGGACTGTAACTTTTATATTTAGAAATTAAAAAAGAATTATTATTCAGTGAGTTTTATTATTATGATTATTATACAAGATTCAAACCATGGGTTTCCCCAGCAAAGACAATACGGCGGGTCAAGGACCAAAGCACTATTATTATTATTATTATTAACGTTTTCAACCCATTTAGATATTCTGGTTAAATTAAAGCAAATTATTGTATGTTATTTCATTGCTGTGACTCTTTCAATTCTTTACAATTCTTTAAAACAAATCAATTAAAACCCTAAGAGAACGAGTAAAAGGAACTTCATCATTAGTACAATTTCTGTTCTTGTTTTCACTTTTTATTGTTTCTTCAAATTTTATTGTAGCATGAGATTTTATGTCAAAGGGAACCATATCTCTTATTATTGCAATGAACAAAATAGGGAATATGTGATGGTTTCCTGCATTTTCCGGAGGGCCAAAACAGTCGCAAAGGAATCGAAATTATGTAGAGGATTAAAAAGTTTTACAAAAATTCTTACTTTTAAAGGTTAGTTCCTAATTAACTACGTTTTAATTGATAATATCCACTCATTTTTATTTGTGCATTTATTTATTAACGATAAATGAATTGTAATTTAATTAGCAAAATAAATAAGAAAAAATAAAAAATGTTCTTTCTATCCTATCTTTTTTTTTTAGATATAAATTCTATATTCTTTTGTAATTTTTTATAAAGTAGTTAAATTAATAATAATAAAATTAAGAAAAAAATATCAGCCAAATGTGAAAAGAGATTTTTTAGTATAAGAAAGTGAAGTAATAAAAAAACGAAAGTCTAATCTAGTTTTAAATAGGCTGAGAGATTCTCAACAAAAGAACAACTCATGGAAACAATTGGTCGATTTAATTATTTTCAGAATTAAGCTTGTTGGGTTCCCTGAAGCTGTGAAAAATAATCAAAATATATTTGAGTTTTACAATATTTGATTTCAACTATGGAGGGAAAAGAAAGTCATTTTCAGTCCTAATTGAAAAAAAAACAAACCTCTGTTTCTAATTAGGGGGCGTCCATTAATTACGTGAGCTCAAAATGGGGGGAAGGGGTCCGGCAAAAGCTCACCAAATCTCATTTAAAGGGAGGGGAGGGGGTCAATGGAAATCTAACGTCAACTTTTTAATTCCGAGAATATAGATATTATAACATTTTGTAATATTGTCTATGCCCGGGATTCCCCGATTTGAAACAAGCCCCGCGCAAGTGTCAGATTTCATTCCCATGGAGTGAGTGAAGAATTAGGGAAGGTGGTGTCACAGCCTATTTTTTTACTTTTACTAAATTTAATTAAATTCGTTTTAGTGCACCTTAAACTTAGTATCATTTTTCTCCTCTTCTTTCACAGAAAAAATGTATTTCATAGAAGACATCAGGAAAGCTTTAGGTTTTTAGTGGTTTGGAGAAAAATATATGAACATATCAAATAAATTTAATAATTTTTTAAAAATTATAGGGGAAATCTCATGTGAGGGGGAGGGGTGTCCCACCCCATCTCACCAAATGTCACCGAGGGGGAGTGGGGATCCAATTTTTTAAAAACACATCATGTAATTAATGGACCCCCCCCCCTTACCAGACGAAATTGAAGAAAGATTTCCAGAATAAATGTCTGAAACATTACATATGATCTATTCTTTTAATTTTCTTTCTTTTATTCATATAAATTAATTATTTCTCTTTATTTATTAATATAAAAAAAAAAGTATAAAATGTGATTCCCTAAATTTGAATTCGATGTTCAGAAATACTTTTCTTCTTCAATTCGTTAGTTTCTGTTCAATTCTGTGTTTTGTGAGAGACAGAAAATAAGGACAGGAAAAAAGGAATTTCTTGGATCATTTGTAGAAGTCTAAATGTTTTATTTCATTTGGCCTCGAAATTTGTTAATTTATTTTTTAATTTCTTCTATCGTTCCTTTGAGATGCGTTTTGAGGAAATAAAGCCAATAAAAAAGTTAAAAAGCTTCTCAAGAGATAAACAGCAATTATTTTCCATTTAATTAAACGGAATTGGAATTAAATCAATTCTAAATCAACACCAGAGCTAAAAATATCAAGACTAAATTAAATTAGCTACGGTGGTTCAATCAATGGAAGCAAATTAATTCATCACTTTGATTCATTTACAGTTTTGTGAAAGTAAACACTTAAAACAAAAGAAAAATCTCAGTAGGAAGTTTCCCTCCGTGGTTCTTCTCAAGGTGGTCGTTCGCCTTTTATCTGTTTCCTGTCGAGTAAATCTCAGGTTCAGGGAATTGGGCAATAAGGTAGTGAACTAGGGCTTGCAACCATTTTGAAAAATGACAAAGAAAATATCAAACATTAACTTCATACAATTCAATGGAAAGGTCAAAATAATCAATCAACGAGGATATTGGTGTTTTGTTTTAAAAATGAGAATCACTAACAGGATTTCCGTAGCTTTAAAAGATTGTATTGCAACAAAATAGTTCATTTTGACTTGTAAACAGCACTGATTTGAGATTTGTTTCATCTAAACTAAACAAATCGGTGTGATTCGTTCATGGAGGTCTGATTTCGAACTCAGTAAGACCTAGCTAGATTTCCTCTTTGTAGTATAAGGAGAGTTCTCTACCTTAACGGATAACGACAAAAATATCACAGAAAAACATTCTCATAACTTGTACTTGAGATTTACCAAATGAATGCTTAATACATAAGAAATAGTAAACTTTACTCTCCACCTGAATATGAGCATTTGGACTTTCAATGAGGACACTTTCTATTAATTGCACCTTAGTACAAACGATACTTCTTTGTTATCAGTCACTGAGTAACTTATCTGAAATTTTTATAAATTTCCTCCTATAATTTGATATCTCCTTATTCTCTTTTTTTTTTTTTTTTGCTTTTTCTACTGATAAATGAGAGGTTCGTACGGATGGTTCTCAATCAGGAAAAATTGAGATTCACTACTTAAAAGTTATCTTAATTAATCACATTCTCTAGATATAAATTTTCTTCACATCTTAGTATTATTTACTTATCTTAATTCAGAATAAGTTTTACTGCGTAAATCTTAGAATTCTGTTTACTTGAATATTTTCTTTGAAATAACGATTGATTCCGTTGTTAGAAAACACGGGGGTCAAAAAGAAAGCAAATCATTGGGAGGATTTGAAGTATTGGGAGGCTGGAGAGTGGAATTGTTCAAAAGATTTCCCAATTGCGAAAGAAAAAGGCAAAGACATGAGAGAAAACAAATTCTTTCCAATTGGCAGAACCTTTTAATTTTGATAAAATGCCAAACGAATGGCGGCTAACCAAGGAAAATGGATGAGTGCTTTACAATACAAATGGGAAACGAAAGTTTGATTATTGGAAAGATCTGAGATGCGGAAATAATAATACAGCAAGAGCAATTGGAATTTCTGCTCCTTGAAATTGACGGCAAATCGTTGGAACATTGTATAATTTTTAAGCTTTTCCATTTATCTCTCATTTCAATGCCACAATCACTGTTACGCAAAATGATCAGTGCTATTCCGGCTCATTTAGAAGCATGTTTGTCCTGCCTGGATTTGCACCCGATTGGCTGTAGTTAGCGGTCACGTGTCATCAGTCATGCGCATTGTGATAAACAATGGCGATCGTGGCTGAAGTGGGAATTTTGTGCCAGTGATGCGTGAGGGGAAGGAGGGAGATTCACTTCAATAGTAACGAATGGTCGAAAACAAACTTTACCTGAAAAATACCTTCTATCTTTTCTCCAAAGTTCCGGACGAATGATTGGCAATTTAATCATAAAAATCGAAGACTTTGACCTTTTTTCTTCGAATTAAAACGCAATCATCCGCTTGTCTACAGAATGAACAACATTATCACAACATCCGAAAAATATTTTCGAAAAGAAGATTTTTTTTTCTGTCCTTTACTTATTTTTTTTCCTTTTCAAAAATTCATGATTTTTTTTTAATAAATGTTTCAAAACAAATAATAAATTCTTCTATCAAACAATTTATAAAATAACTTTACCCTATTACCATAACAGTTAAAAATAAAAAAATAAAGAAATAAATAAATAAACAAACAAATAAATAAATAAATAAATACGAACTTATTTTGAAATCTTTAAACGACAATAAATGAAGCTTATTTAATATCTGTAAATAATGAACAAGATAAGTTTCATTTAGTATCTCATTCTATTTGATATTATAATAGATTGAATTAGTTTTTCAACCTTTTTCATTGAGTGGCGCCCCTGATTGAAAAATAAAAAATCGTGACACCCTTGTCCAGCGGCGAATCTAGAATCTGAATGGGGGGGGGGGGGGCTAATGGGCCAGATGAATTTTTTGAGTACACATAGCGTAGAACATTACATTAACATGCGATTAGTCAGGTGCCGCGGCACCCCGGTTGAAAAACACTGGTTTAATAGATCGACTTAAATTTTATTTCCTGTAAATATACTTTCTGTTAAATTTCTTTGACCAAATATAACTCAAAATGTATAAAAGTTTGCTTTTGTTAAAACAATTGGAGATTTCAAAGTGGTCTGTTTTCCATTCGTTGAAGCACAACAAGAAGACATAGGAGGGAATAAGAGGCAGATGATTTCTTTTTTTTTAGGATAATAACAACAATAACAATAATAATAATAATAATAATAATAATAATAATAATAAAGGAGGAAGGCAGAGGACTCATCAACCTCATCACTCTACACGAAAAACAAGTACACACACTTAGGAACACTTCCACCAAAGAGCACAACACTCCTCACTCCATTTAGCCATTGTCAAGGCTGACACATTTGGACCTCAAAAACCCTTATCTAATATTCACCACCCCCGCAACCCACACTCAGCAGCTGAGTAAATCATGAACTCCATGACAGACATCGCCACGAACTCAGCCAACCTCATGTCGACATGGAAGTGTCGAACAGATGGCTGACGAGTGGTGAGCTGTTTGGTGACCGAAGGGTTCATGATCGTGATACAGGACCAAGTCATCTCCACACGCAACTACAAGAAACACATTCTACACGACGCAAATACACATGACGACAGATGCAGGAAATGCCACACTACGCATGAGACGATCGACCACGTAATCTCAGCCTGTTCCCTTCTCTCCCAAACAGACTACCTCCACCGACACAATCAGGTAGCGTCGATCGTTCATCAACATCTAGCACACAAACACTCACTTATTAAGAACATGCTCCCGTACTACAAGTACACACTTAAAAGCATATTAGAGTCACCCACACAAAAGCTGTACTGGGACCACCCCATTCACACAGACAAAACCATATATCACAGTAGACCTGACATCACACTTGTTGATAAGGTCAACAAACAGATCTATCTCGTTGATAATGCAGTGCCTATCAGAAAGAACATGCAGAAAAATCACGCAGACAAGATCAGTAAATACACCGATCTAGCACACGTGCTCCAGAAGCAGTGTACCCTTCGCTCTGTCTGCCACTGGTCTGGTGCCTCACATATTGCAGCACAGTCTCAGCACACTATGACTTCACAAAAACACTTATGGACAACTCCAGACGGCTGTGGTACTCAACACAACACGCATAGTTAGGAAATTTATGGACGCAACCACACATCCCTAATCATTCTTGCACACTTCTTTACACTTGGCAATATGTGGTTTGGTCCTTGACCCGTCATATTGTCTTTGCTGGGGAAATACAAGGTTTTAATCTGTTACATAATAATAATAATAGTAATAATATAGATAGTATCTTCAATGTGACATTTGTAACTAAAGCTTTAGAAGTAAAATTAACCAGAATCTTTTTAAGGAAGAGGGATTCGTGTGCTAAAAGGGTTAAAACCTACCTGTATAAATGCATTTCTACTAGACAAACAGTTAGATAAATGATATTAAAGCTTTAAATTTGAGGAATTGAAAACAAACAACAGCTGATTCTGAGTAGCGTAATTAGGGAGTCACCAATAAAAGGGGAGACAAAACATGATCCTATTGTTATTTATTTTAAATTGGATGAGTTTTTGTTTTGGTTGAATAAAAACCTTGGTATGTTTGTAGACCTACTGTAGATACGTCACTGCAATGATATTTCTTGCAATTACATGGGAATAAAAACAAAACTCTGGAAATATTCTATCTTTGAAGAAATCATTTAAAGGCTTCCCAAAAGAAATTTATTACTCCATTTCTTTTTCAAAATTAGGGGATATTATGAGATGGAATACATCGTCATATGATAAAAAATGATTTGAAGTAGATTTGGCCAAAAAAAAAAAAATACAGATTCTAACGTGACAGGAAATGTAATAAGAAAACAGTAACTCAACTTAAGATTAAAAAGATAAGATGGATTTCCAAATGCCATTGCTTTCAATGCTTGATGGGAAGGAAATCAAATTTTAAAACTCTGCAATTATAAGTAAGTAGGAAACAAAATTAACAGAAAAGCCTAAACAAAACTAAAGAGTGATTTTAGCGACCACTAGTTACAGCTTGCCTGTAAAACTAGAGAACCGCTTTTGCAATTATGCTTGCTTGATGTCACACTCTGTAGTGGCCAAACGGTTAGAGATATTAGAATGAAACCTTCATCATTGTGTTCAGCATCAAAAAATAGGTGACCACGTTCAATCAAAAACCATTGTTCTTTATGAAAAGACAACTTCTTTTGTTTTAAACCATGATCACATGTAGTGTGATGATCTCATTGTTTTTGTAAAATGATGGGGTTGATGCTAGAGCTCGCCCTGTGTGATGATAACGAGTTAGTTGGTTTCTATCGGTGAAAATGGTGACAAGATGGCGCAAGAGCTAATACTTCTGCGAGATGATTTGAGGATATTCTTCAAAGCAAAATCTTTAAATGCATAGAAGTATTTCTTTCGTAAATCGAAGATTTGATATATTAATGCTATCTGCATGAGCTATATTAAAGCATTAATTCTTTTAAAGTTTACTTCACACGATTTTAGGAAAAGATATCATGCAACGCTCAAAGAATATATCCGTCGAACGATGGACGCCATGTTTACGATACAAGTACACCTCTAAGGATAGGACATATAAGAGATCTTTAAGGAACGTTTATATACAGATGTAATTACCGAAGAATTAAAGTAAGTCACTTTTATGCGTTATTTTAACAGTTAGTTAATATTAAAGCGATCTCTTATCAATTTTAAATCCCATTACATATATTTATAATATAATATTTTTTCAGTTTCATTGCTTATTCCTGGTGTTCTCTTTATTTTATTTGTTTTATTTATATTATTTTTCGTAGGTTATCCATCCATTCATCATTTCTATCTTCGGCAGTAAATGTTTCTAACAAATACTGGTAGAGTCTTCTTTGATATCAACATCAAAGAATCCTTTTTTTAGTGCAGCTCAATGTTCATTTCCATTTCATCATTCGTTGCCTCCAAACGAGATTATTAATTTACAGCTGTTAATAATGATCAGAATTCTAAGCTTTCATTTAAGAATTATAAATCTTAATTTTACTTACAATACTCATTAACTACTATTTACTCCAACTTTGACCAAAGGTTTAAATTTAAAAAAGAAAATGACAAAATCACATAAGAAATTCCATCTACTTAAGAAGGTAAAGAAACTCCAACGAAACTGTAATCTCTGAATTGTTTACTTCGTGGGATAATTAATTTCTCATTTCATTTCAGTCGACAACAAACTTGTTCTTGTTAAGTAGCAACGCAGTGAAGTTCAAAAGTAATCAAAAAAGAAACTAATTAGGAGTTAACCAGGGTTTTCATTAACATAAGGTGTAGATGAATTTAAATTATGAGTTTATATTAAATAATATATTTTTT
>JAFIDM010124171.1:173308-194097 GCA_023159025.1 Thereuonema tuberculata | reverse complement strand
ACCACCAAATCCATCCATCCCTACTACAAAAATCACAAAAAAAAAACATTTCCTTCCAACCAAACCACCAACATGGGCCTATACTATCCCAAGCACAGGGGGAACTCAACCATACCTCCCCCCTCCCTCCCTCAAAACACAATAAAAAAACCTTCCTAAAACCACTTAAAAACAACCATTACCCTTCCAAAAAACAAAAAACAATCCAAAAAACAACAAAACCAACTATTCCCAACACAAAAATCACAAAAAACCCTTTCCTTCCAACCAAAACAAAAAACACATCTCAAGTGTCCCACGGACATACGCTATAAGTGTCCTCTACCACTACTGCTTTGTTTTTGCTAGTAAAATATTTAAATAAGATGATTCAAATTAAGGTATTTCAATTAAAGTATGCTGAGCAGTTTGGAGAGAGAACCAGTGGGCGAAACAATGTCAGACGTAGACTGTATATATTCCAGATGATGGGTTAAGGATTTCTGGAATAAAAAAAGTATATTTCCAAAAATAACTGTTAGGGGGAAATATGGCGCTGCGACTAGTTGTTAAAATTTACATAGCGCATACACCGTAAAGCATTGAATCACGTATAAAAATGAAATGTGAGGCTGGTATATATTTGCAGTCTTGAATACACCAATATTTTTTTTTTTTTTTATGAGTGTACATAAAATAATAAAACTGGTGAGATCAAAATTAGAGTAATAATAATAAAATACTAAAAAAAAAGTTTGAAGTGAAATTTATGTTTTTCTTTAAAAATTTGTAGTGCGATTTCCAGGATTCAAAGTATAAGTCATCAGTCTTAGAGCAAAACACAATAAATGGAATGTGCTTGACTGTTAACGTTGGTAAGTAAAATTTTATCCTGTGATAAGTATTTTATTTTTATGATTTTATTTTTATGAAGAAAGGTTTAAGAAAAGTAGAACAATTTATTAAAGTTATTTATGTGACATTGTTATGTATTTGCTTTATACAGTTGTAGTTGTTCAATCTGTTTTGTTTAGTTATTTGTTGGTTTATCTCAACTACTCGCCCAAATGTTGATTAAAAGTTACTCTTATTTTATTTAGTGTTTAAGTAATCTCACTTGCTTATAAGCCTAAAGAAGCTGAAAAGATCATATATATACTAATTACGTATATTCGATTTGATGTCGCATAAATGAATTGTTTATTTCATTTAAACGTAACATACTTGTTTGTGCATTTAATTGTTTTATAATTTTTGGATACTAGAGGCTTTCCATGACTTTTCATAACCTCTGAAAAGTGTTAGTAAATTCCGAAAGATGAATTTTAATTTCAGCCTCAAAATATGAATTCCTTAATCGAGTTAATAAACCACTTATTTTCTTTATTCAGGACTATATTCTTAGCCGTATTGTGATCGTCAATGTAATATCCTTTTTAAAACATTAACCATGAAAATAAATCACAAAAGAAATCATTCTGTCCAATTCTTATAAATATCAAATAATATAATTACTAATAAGTATTTATTTCATCTAATAAATTACAATGCTGTTATTACTACTGTATTTATTTGATTATTTATATAATGTATAAAATCTCATTCATTTTGACTAAATTTCAGAACCAGCACTAACATACATTGGAATTACAACAACAGGCTGTTATATAATCAATAAATTATTCACAACTTCAAAATTTGTAGCCCAGGTAAAACATATCTGATATTTTTTTAATAATTGCATTTTTGCTATAAGATTCTTTTTAACAACCTCTTCCTTTCCTATTTTCTCGAAAAAAACATCTAAAGCATTGTTTCTCATTAAAATCAAAACAAAGACTCATTAAAATTCTTTTAATGCTAAACATAATTTTTGTTATTTTTATACTCGTGACCTAGTTTGCCATGATTCGAAAACATTGTTGTACGTAATAATTCAGAATTTGATTTTGTTTTCTGTTAGTAAAAAGTAACAAAATTTCATTTATATTAATTTTATTTATAAATTACGTCTATTAATTTTATTTATAAATTACGTCTATTAATTTTATTTATAAATTACGTCTATTAATTTTATTTATAAAGCGTTCACAAAAACATTTGGATATTTTCTAAAGTATAAAAATATATTAGACAAGAGACAATTAACATACTTAAGTAAATAATTTTAACCAGTGTGTTAAAATTAATTAATTGTGTTAATTTTCACTTAATATAACTTTACACTAAAGAAAAAATAAATAATACTAATTATTCCATCCGATATTTCGTCTTTAATTCAACATTAAGACTTCTTCCTAGGTTTTACATCATAAATCATAAAAGAGAATCATGCTAAATTATATCCAAATGTTTTTGCAAATATTTTAGAAATAAAATTATTATAAATTATTTTATGTTTAGCATAAAAGAGATTCTCTTTCATGATTTATGATGTAAAACCTATGAAGAAGTCTTAATGTTGAATTAAAGACGAAATATCGGATGGAATATTTAGGATTATTTATTTTTTCTTTAGTCTAAAGTTATATCTATTGATACAGGAGTATTTTTGAATTGTCACTTAAGTTAAAATTTTTAAAATTGAATCTTAAAATTTGGTTAACTAGTTTTCAGCTTCCTTTCCGATGAAAAGGAAGTCGAAATTAGTTTACGTACTATTTTTGATTCAATTTTAAAAAAATTAACTTAAGTGTGTTTCATATTTGTCACTTAGTTAATGATTTCTTAACACTTTAAATTGAAGTTTTATAGAAAAATATATTTTCTATTTTTAAAGTTTGTAAATAAATTTTAATTTTTGTTTACATTGTTATATTTAATTTATGAGTGTCAGTCATTTAAAAACCGAACATAAGTGATTGTAAATGTGTCAGTGATGCTTGCGAGTTTTGTCCCACGGAAAGTCAGCGAATATATCGGAGAACCTAGTCGACCTTCACGCGTGTTGTCACACGTCACGTGACGCACAGTGCATGAGCCGAACACTATTGGTGGCAGTGTAGTCAACGTTCGTCGTCAAATG
Organism: Thereuonema tuberculata; assembly: GCA_023159025.1. Taxonomy (NCBI): domain Eukaryota; kingdom Metazoa; phylum Arthropoda; class Chilopoda; order Scutigeromorpha; family Scutigeridae; genus Thereuonema; species Thereuonema tuberculata. The sequence continues at coordinate 191,093 of JAFIDM010124171.1, read as the reverse complement.
GAAGCGAGCAATTCGAAGCAGGGCGACATTGGGCGTTTTTTAACAATGGAAGTTGTGGGAAGCAGACAGAAGAATACACGGATGAAAGCAGTGACGGTGATTCTTGTCTCACACAACTCCACATTCGGGAAAACTAGAGGGCTATAAGTCCCTCCGGTCAACGCCCGGCCAGAAAGTGACTGATAATATTGTGGCGCGTTTGGATGAGTTGATAAGAGCTAACGGGCGACTCAGTGTCGATGATATCACACACTGGTGAATTTGAGTCACGGTATCACCCATGAAATCATCACCAACAAGCTCCAGTAACGAAAACTCTGTGCTCAGTGGGTTTCCCATAACCTTAAAGAAGGACAGAAGGGCTATGCATGCCATTGCTCTGCAGCATCTGTAGCGGTATCAGTTATAGGGCGACTTGTTTTTGTCAGATATTGTGACACGTGATGAGGCATGGTGACATTATAAACGGCCCGAAACAATACGAAAGAGCCGACAGTCGAAACATAACGCCTCCCTGCCATCAAAGAAGTCCAAGGCCATACAGAACAGTGAGATTAAGGTAATCATGACATTGTTCTTCAATAAACATGGTCCACTCCTCGTCGATGTTCTATAGAAACGGGCAACTGTGAACGCCCTCCGCAATGTCGATACTCTTACGAAGTTAATAAAATAAAAATCTCAACAGGTGTGGCGACTACTTGTAGCTTACTCTAGGTTAATGTGCTTTTCTACCAGGTGTTTCGTTTTTAAATGACTGATCCTTATAGATATATATATATACAGGGTATTGCAAAATTCGTATGTAATATTCATGACTAAGGATCAATACATTCAAAATGAATGCCCTAGGCGCTAGGTGATCGTAAAGTGAACCTTTCCGAGAGAACATATCTTTTCCCACACAATGCAAAATGTTTTGCAGGCGAGCCCACAAATTTATCTGGGGGTGCTATTTGTGTTTGTTTCAATTTTATTCAGTGTTAAGCAGTATTTGGAAAATTATTTACAATAAAATAAAAATTAACAATATTGAGAAGAAACAAAAATCGTAAACTGAGATACATAGTATAAACATTTACAACTACAGTAGTTCAATGAATGAAGTAATTAATTTAATTACATCTGCAGTAGGTGGTCATCACATTAGGACAAGGGATTTTTTTGGCAATTAATGAAGTTGGATTTTTTTTTATGAAAACCTGATAACAAAAGTGAATTTCAAAACCTATATTTCCATACTTAATTTATTAACTTAAAATGAAATAAAAGCCAATGAAATTCCACACATTTCTTAAGGTAATTTGTTTAAATAATAAATAATAATAAAAAATAATAATAAATAAATATTATTAATAAATAATAATAAAAATAATAATAAATGAATATTTTTAATAAATAATAACAAAAATAATAATAAATAAATATTATTAATAAATAATAATAAAAAATAGCAAAAACGTTAAGAAAACATATATGCCAGTAAGAACCTAAAAAGTCCCTCGACCATCGACCATCCTACAAATTTCGCTAGATGGATAAGTGACAGAAATGCCGAAGAGCCCGACTTCCTCGCTCAGGTTCTTTTTACGGACGAAGCTGTTTTTCCACGGACCGATGTCATAAACTTATACAAGTCGTATGTGTGGGCACATGCGAACCCCCACAGGTTTCATGTTCGAGGATATCAAGAACGCTTTACAGTGAATCTGTGAGCTGGAATCCTAGGAAACCAGTTGATTAGACCCTACTTGTTACCATCTCGGCTCACAGGAGGCATTTATCTCCGATTCCTGGATGACATGCTACCTCAAATCCTCGTAGATGTTCCACTGGCTACACGAGGCTTGATGTTGTTTCAACATGACGGTGCTGGCAGTTCGTTATCATCTGGAAACCACATTTTCGAACGGATCGGAAGGGGAGGACCTGAGCTGTGGCCACCTCGCTCCCCTGACTTTGCACCACTGGACATCTACTTCTGGGGTCATATCTTCATATGACCTTATTTATGATACGGAGGTCGAACCTGAATAGGATCTGATGGCAAGGATGGTCGCTGCTGCTGATAATATTCGGGCTGCGCCAGAATATGTTGGCAGATGCCAGCAGTCCTTTCTGAACCGCTATCATCTCTGCATCATCGGTATTGCTGAAGGGGTGCAACTTTGAACATTTGCTGTAAATGCAGACACACGGATTTGTTGTTCTTTGCATTTATAAGTTATTAAGCTGTTTCGTTGCATTGTTCAGTTGAATGATGACATTTGTTTAATTGCATTGTTTAGGTATAGACTATTACGAAATCTGTATAGATATTTGTGTGATTGTAACATGAGCTCCAACTACGTCTACATTATGTTTCATAGACCGACATATCTGTCCTGTCTGTCTAGATGAAATTAAATTAATTATTAATTCAACTACTGTACTTTTAAATGTTTATACTACATACATGAGTTTAAGATTTTTTGTTTTTTCTCTATCTTGTTAGTATATATATATATATATATATATATATATGTATGTATGTATATTTTAGCAGCCCGAGTGGATTGGGCTCAAATTTATATATACGATTCCGCAATATATTCGAATATATACATCGTATATATAAATATTGGCTATATATATATATATATATGTAAGGTGTTGCAAAGTTCGTGTTTAATATTCAAATCACGTGTAAGGGTATGGCTAACGATCAATATATTACTAATGAACTCATATCCGTAACCGTCCCATTACGGCGCTAGGTGGTCCTAAAGTGAGCCTTTCCTAGAGAACATATCCACACAACGCGAAATATTTAGCAGGCGATCCCACACATTAATTTAGGGGTTCTATTTTTCTTTATTTCAATTTTATTTGGTGTTATTCAGTATTTGGTTATTGTTTACAATAAAATAAAAACTAACAAGAAAGAGAAAAAACAAAAATCGGAATAACGGTTGTAAACTGACGTACGTAGTATAAACATTTACAATTACAGTAGTTGATTAATTAATTAAATAATTTAATTACATCTACAATGAATGGCCATCACATTAGGACCAGTGTTTTTTTTTTTTGGCATTTATTGATTTTGATTATTTTTTGACGAAAGTCTGAAAACAAAAGTGAATTTCAAATCTTATATTTCCATACTTAGGGCCGAGTGCACCAGCCTACAAACGAAGTAGTCATTAGATATGGAAGCGATAGTGAATAACCGGCTATCAAGTAAAGTTTCTGTGCACCAACGATGTTTTGTCAGTCATTTACTGATGTTCGCTAAACATCTAAGGTGCTTATAAAAGTGGCTGCGATTGGTTAACAACAATGAACATCACTTCCGGATTTCTGTGCATAGGCGCAGTGTGTTACAAAATGGCAAAATATATTTGGACAGAATTTTTTTATTGCCGATACGATACATCCCGATAAGAATCTTCACAGGAAGTAAACTTATTCAATATTATTTTCGGAATATTTAATAGGAATAAATACAGCTATTTTATCGTCAAAATCACAGGAGTCGGTTTCAATAGAGGCCGACACCAGCCATCTTTAAACGTTGAATGGCGGGGGGCTGATGGGAGTTTTCTATTGGATGCCGCAATTCTAACTCGCCACTTCCGAACTGCTAAAATTTGGCATCTGATCAGCGAGTTACCGGCTGTTGAAACCCCTTACGAACGTTGTTGCACAGAAAATATCACTTGATCGTTGGTTTAGCAAAGATCAAAATTGACGGGTTTGGTGCACTCGGCCCTTAGTTTATTATTTAATGAAAATAAAATAAAACGCAATCAAATTTCACACATTTCTTAAGGTATTTTTTTTTACAATAATAAATAAAAACAAAAAATAATAATAACTAAATGTTATTAAAAAAATAATAATAAAAAACAACACAAACTTTTAGAAAACACACATGCCAGTAATCTCAAAAGTTTCTGTACTGGTAGTTTGAATTTGACAGCTGACAGTGGGCAACCAGTAATGCCTACTAAATGTTTTATGTGAAAACTTTATTAGGAATAGGATGTACTCATCATATAATAAGAAATAATAATACATTTAACGATTAATATGCGAAATTTAAACATTTGCAAAAATATTGTATGGTCTTAATGTTATGGCCACCCACTGTAGACAAAAAGCGTAGATGTGTCGGTAAAGCACACCCCTACGAAACAGGTGGATAAGGCTTCGTTTCCTGTTCGCTAGTTGAGTGGCATTTTCCTACTGGGGCGTCTTCCGTCGTCTTCTGATACATACTGTATGTAAATTACTCATTTGATTTCTGTTTTGGTTTGATACATGTATTGAAGACAAACAGTACGTTCAATAAATCACAGTGAGTTTGTAATTCCCAGTTTCGTGACTATTTATGTGTTTCATTAATACAGTATTGTACAGATGTGGAGCGTCCGCGGTTGGCTCAGAAACGGCTGGTCACGAGATATACAGTAAAGTCCCGATTATCCGAGTTAATGTGGACCAAGGTTAACTCGGATAACTAAAAAAACTCGGTTAAAACGAAAATTGTAAATAAAATGAATCGTGTAGGTTTAAATGTATATTTTAATAAATACAAAAGTTATACAGATACACCATTTGCAATTCTTATTATTTACGATAGTTAAAGAGTTCTTTTATTTGAAAAAGTCCTTAATTGTTTTTTGTTTTACTTTACTTTGGCGTTTTCTTGCAGTAATGTTTCGGTACTTTTTTCAGGATAATAGGATTTTTGTGTCGCTTCTTCTTGTTGTTCTATATATTCAATAGCATTTCCGATAGCTTTTAGTCCATCCGTATGGGAGATTTTCTTATGTCGATTTTCATCGTCACTGTCTTCATCATCATCGCTAGATTTATTTTCCTTATTGACGATATTAACGATCATTTCATCTGTAATGTCTTGTTGTTCGTCTCCGTTTATCCAGTCACGTATATCCTATTCGTTGATTGGCTCAAATAGTGGTGATCAATCGAACCCATTCCCCTATTCCAGGTAGGGGGTCGTACGACCAGATGAATGAAGATTAATTGCGACCAATATTCTGAGAATTCTCTTTCGTTTTCCTGAGTGTTTATGAGATCAAATTCAGAATTTTTTTTTCGGTAGTTTAAAAAAAAAATCCTAGAAATATTTGATAGCTCGGTTAAAGCGGAAACTTGGATAATCGGGGTTTTACTGTATTATCACCTATTAAGACATTCTGGAATTTTCAATTAGGTTAAAAATAGGCGTTTCTGGCTAAGTAGTACTCTACATTTGAAGAATTGGACTCAGCGTCGCTATGGCAGATGAGGCTTTCACAAACCGTGTGCTGCGGGACATGCATTTCGTCTACGGACTGGCGAATGGAATCGATTGGGAGGCGGAGAGCCTTTATCGGTAGGTATCCCGATCAACGTCATCCACAACTGGGAAACACTGTCATCATCCACGACTGTTCTCCAGGCTGCATGCACAATTGGGAAACACTGGCGTTCTACAGGTATTTGGTTTTCCTCCGATAGATTCTCAGTTTGTTTAATAATATGGTAATTCGTGCACCCTTAAATAACCCTTTGTAACACTTTTCGGCCACAAATAAACCAAAGTGCTGGATAGATTGTAAGTACGTGAATTCGAAATGCACGATTGACCAGTTTACTGTTTCCATCTGCTTTTATTAACTGTCATAGTATTTGAGATATCTAAATCGCATCAGCGTGCTTTCTGTATATTTTCTCTCTAGGGATTCCCTAGAACCAACGCCGGAAGACCTCGTACGAGGAGGACAATGGAAAGGCTACGCTGTAACATCTGGCAGTAACCCGTCTACCAGCACGACAGCTGTGGGAGATAGTCAGGACATGGCACACACCTTTCCACAAGCTACATCCAGCAGACCAAATTTCGAACAAATTTCGCAAGATGGATAATTGATAGAACCGCCGAAGAGGGTCATATGAAGTACCTTATTTATGATACGGAGATCGAACCAGAGGAGAATCTGATGGCAAGGATGGCAGCTACTGCTGGTCACATTACGGCTGAGCCAGGATATGTCGGCAGATGCCGACAGTCCCTTCTGAACCGCTGTCATCTCTGCATCAGCGATGTTGTTCAAGGCGGCAACTTTGAACATCTATTGTAAATGCGCACATTCGGATTTGTTGATCTTTGCAGTAAATAAGTTCTTTAGCTGTTTCGTTGCATTGTTCAGTTGAATGACGACTGTTTTGCATAATTGCATTGTTTAGATATACAGTAATAGGAAACCTGTGTACATACGGCATGCGCCAAAATACACAGTACTGAAGCTCGCGCATCTCGAACACGTGGTTGCGTTTGTCGACGGGTATAGCTCCAGCTGCACGTGTTCGCAGTAGTGAAAAGGAAGTTGTGTTATGCAGTCGTTGTTGGAAATGGGTCTCTCGACGGAGGAAAAAGTAATGCTCATAGTTGAGCATTATTTCCGCTCATAAGGAAGCGGTCGTGAAGGTGGACCGAGTTTGAAAAAGGTGGCAGAACAATTCCAAGAGGAGTTTAATAAGACGGCACCAAGTAATATAGTTATGTTGTCTATTGTTACGAAATTTCGCCGTTCTGGTAGTGGACTGAGTAAACAGAAGGGGAACGCTACAAGGATTTAGTGCTCGAACCATTTCTTCAGGATTTGCGAAGGTTCTGTCGTGCAAGTAACATTGAGATGAATTGACAGTGGTATCAAAAGAACGGGGCAACCAGCCATACCGCTCGAGCATCTCTAGCTATGCTGCAGGAAAACTTTCCAGAACGAATCATTTCACGTGGTACTGATTTCCCATACCCGTCCCCTTCCCCCGATCTTACACCACCTGACGCCTACTTGTGAGGAATTTTAAAGGAGAGTGTGTTCAACTGTGAAGATCCACCAAGAACTGTGCCTTCATTACGAGAGCAAATCATCTCCTTTTGCATATGTTTGAGAATCTGCGTGAACGATATGAACACTGTCTGCAGCGAGGCGGTGCACACTTTGAACACTTACATTACGCATACCGTGGTAAATCAGTGGTAATAGTGTGTATATGTATGTGTGCAGTGTGTACGTTAATTTCTTTTGAGGAGAAATAAACCCGCAGATGACAATAATGTAATTTTGTTCATCTTTTCATTTCAGTACTGTATATTTTGGCGCATACTGTATTTGTGTAAATGTAACATCAGCTCCAACTATTTCTACATTACGTTTCATAGACTGACACATCTATCCCTTCTATTTCGATGCAATTAAATTAAGTAATTAATTCAACTACTGTAGTTGTAAATGTTTATACTACGTACGTCAGTTTACAACCGTTACTCCGATTTTTGTTTTTCTCTATCTTGTTAGTTTTTATTTTATTTTAAATAATGAACCAAATACAGCATAACACCGAATAAAATTGAAACAAACAAAATAGCAGCCCCAGATCAATGTGAAAATTGCAAAGTGGCAAAGGTACACTTTAAGACCACCTAGTGCCGTAATGGGGCATTTCCGGACTTGGGTTCCTTAGGAATAGATTGATCCTTAGCGATGACCTACACGTGGTTTTATTATTATACATGAATTTTGCAACACCTTGTATATATACTGTATATACATGTAAAACATTATGATAATGTTTGTAACCATTTCAGGTTATTGCTATCTTTCAAGATAGAGAGTGTTCTAGCGGGAAGTCCCCCTTTTTATATAGGTCAGTTGTTCAACTTAATAGCTACACAGTAACATTACTATCTATAAATAACAGTTTAATAAAGAAAGATTGATTTACCATTACATTAACTGCTGAAAGTATCGTTCGGGACATGTTGGCGTACGCTTCACCATTTTTCTGAAATAAGCCTCAACCCATCGGTGTCGATATTGTTTATTTCAGTTGAGAGGTTTCCAGAGATAATAAATAGTCCGTTGTCTATTTTTCTAGACTCTCTCCTATGATAGCCCAACACGAAATAATCCACTGATGTCAAGGCCTGCGACCAGGCGCCCGACGTTTCTTGAGATAACAGGGTCCACGAAGAGGCTGTTGATGAGCCCTATGGACTCATTGGAGATGTGACATGCTGCTGTAAGTGCTCCTGCGCAAGCTCGATGTCGTCTAGTTCCTCCACCAAAGCCTTGAAAATGTCTTTGCACATAGCGGTGTTCACAATTCCTTTATACAAAATTGGTGCAATAAACAATATCTATCCGGCAGGCTTGAGGAGTGTATCAGATAACACGATGGAGCGTGCAGAACTGTGTCCCCAGTAAAAAGATAGGGGGAAATTCTCATCACTTGATGTGATGACAAGTCATTTCTCCATTATTAACCTCTCATTTACACGTAGTTATATCACTGTTCAGTTACTAAGTCGAACGTTTGGTGTATTTAAAAACGGGACTTCGCCCTGAAACACCTTGTATCTTAGACTTAAATAAACTCGAATGATTACAAATGTTATCACAACACTAATCAAAAATGATGTTTTATATTTTCTATTTACTAAAGTTGCAATAAATGTAGGAATTTTCAGTGATATTAGAATCAATAAAACCAAATGAAATTACTAATTAAAAAATACTCGAAAAACAGGTATTTCTTCATGAAAAAAATGACGACATTCGAACTCTCAATCCCAATCTTGGAATACCTATTGTTGACGGTGTTTCAGTAATTGCAGTAAGTTTCAGAAAGGTAAGGATGGACCGCAGGGCTTCAAAAAAGGTTTGAATTAAGATAATTGCATTACAATCAATGCCTGAATTTTTTTCACTCAATAATTGATTGCCGCTCAGAACTCACACCAAATAAACACTCGACAGAAATTTTACTAGGTTTGGGATATTAATCATACATTATTCCATGAGTCCGTGCATTAGGAAATTCTGTGTTCGATATTTATTTACTTCTACTGTAAATATAATATATTTTTACTTTTTCAATCGGTAGCAGGAGAAAGATCTCTGGTATTCCAAAAACCTTCGCTTTTACCCTCTCAACCAAACACTGGCCATTTCACTGGGAAAGCCTTTCATGGTTATTTTTATCAAAATTATTCCCCATGACAGAAAGACAAGACCCGAGCTATGAACGACAGCGATGTAATCGAGGAGTAGTGTAATTAGAAGATTTAAAGACAGATTTCAGTTTTCTAATAGTTTTCATGATGAATTAAAATGCTCCTGGGAAATGTTTTGTTTGTGAAAAATAAATTGTTTTAAAATATAAAAATGCCAGTTGTCACGTATTGCAATCTAGTTCTTTCAATGGGGCGTTGTTCTTTTTAAAAAGAAGTATTGAAATTCATAATTGTTTTCTTGTCTGAGAATTAGATAAATATTTATATAGTTTAAAAATTTAAATTCAAATAAAATTTAACGTGCCTATAATAATTAGAAATAAAACAAACAGCCAACACACATAATAAAAAACATAAAAAAGCACTTTAAAATACGAAATGTGTCTTTCGGTCGTAGCCGAACATTTATAAGTGACATATGCTTAGGGAAATCGAACAGTTTAAACAGTATACAATATGCAAAACAGTAACGAGAAGAACGCGGGAACGGATTACATCCGGAAGTTAGTGAACGCCAGCTGGTATCGAAGCGTCGAACCATCACCTAGGACCGGAAGAACGTAGGAGTATCATGATGGATACAACTGGCTCTGACGTTAGTCGCTCGCCGAAATCCAAATCTCAGCAGCCGCCAAGTCCATGAGTTAACCTGAGGGAAGAAAAAAAAACAATGTATAACAGATCACGCCAGCCATCTAAATAATCACGAAATAAATTAAATTTTAGTAATATCTTTGTCTTTGACATTGAAGCCAGACTAATAAATGGAGCTAATGGAAATGCAATCATTATAGGCAGGGGGTTCGAAAAATTAAAAATAGCAGATGACGAGATTCATTCGCGATAATAATGGACCGATCAAAGTCTATGGAGTGATTAGTATCCCTTACATGAATGGCAGTTAAATAATTAAAATCCCCTGTAAGAACTGAGAACATGTGCTGGGTCAATCCAACATCTAATACTTTGGTGTGCTTCGCCAATAAACATGCAAGCAGTGGCGGTTCTCGCATAGACTCTGTGAAAGTGGAGCACCCTCTATTTTCACTTGATATTATCGATAACATTTAATATAATGAGTCCTTTTTTCTTTATTTATCAATATATAATCCTTAAGGTTAAGGTCAGTAGCCATCCCCCAGTTTATGAAAAAACTACAGAAATATTTGTATAGAACTGTGCCCTTCACAGTTCCAGCGGCGTGGTGTTTGACTGTTGTGCGCATGCGCACAAAGGATACTGTCCCTTAGGCTGCGAGGGAAAGAGGATTTGTCCCCACAGTGTCGGAAGATATTTTTTTTTTTTACTCCGCATGTGTTTGCTTAAAAACCATGTTTTAATTTAAAACAAGAATAATGGATTTCCTTTTTAAATGAATAGATCAAGCTTGAACTGCAACAATTAGATTTAAAGTAAATAAATAATGCTTGATATTGTTCTTTTAGGATTTTATCAAGTTTCTGAATTATTTTCTGCTTAAACATAGTTTTTTCCTTTTACACAATTTTAAAAAAAAGGCTAAAAATTTTTTGGAGCAGCACCTCCACTAATTTTAGCTACGAGCCGCCACTGCACTCAAGTATTATTAACACACTTCAATACGTAAATAATCTCTCTAGGATTATCAATCTGGATCTTTTGCCTACAAATAATCAGGAAGCCAGAGAGTTCATTCCAGGAGAAGCAAAAATAATGTTGTGAGGGTGCAAAATATTACACAGCGCATGAAAAAGGGAATTGTGATACAGAACAGAAACGTACACTTAATCAGACTTAATTAATTTAGGTTTGGGATTGTAAATGTTATTTATAGCCAGAGGGGAAATATTTGCCCAGAAACTCGGATGATAATCATTAAGGGAATAAAATTCTGAAGATGTCGATCTCATCAATGAATAATTCTTCTGAACTAGAAAAAAACGAAGCTTCGTTTAACCGCCATATTGATATCATTGATTTTAAAAGAATAAAGATAACTGGAATTAAATTTTAAGATTACATCGCATGCCTTAGGCTTATGAAAAACCTCTCTTATTTCTTTTCATCGAAACATCCAAATAAGGAATCGATCTGTTCTCTCACATTCGATTTTGAATGTAATAATCGGTGAACATCACCTATAACATCTCTAATACCAAACTGCATGGACGGTTCCGAATAAAATAATAAATCATCGACACACATCCAGTATAATAGAATGCAGATCTCACCCTGTTTAAAAATATGAAACGCATACAACTTTAAATACTACATAAAAAACAACAACAACGTGATCATCTCATGGCAATATTTCGTCTATTCTCATAGACTTTAACCGGCCATTTTTATTATGGCATTTAAGAAGTTTTCGATATCAAACGTAGTTTCCTCTAAGTAAATCACGCACATTTCCACTAAACACGCGGAAATAGAAAGGACAGTAAAGAAACCCTCTGACTACTTACAGTAATTATCATAAAAACGGGAGAAATGCTTATGAAACAAACCCGGAATTAGCGGCAATTAATACTGTTGAGCTGTGGAAAACTTAAAATTACATTCAGTCACGCAATCAAAAACTGAAAAGTTTTACAAACGAGATCAAATGTTAAAGGTGTGAAGAAAGAATTTACGTCCAATGAGAAAAATTGATACGAATCAGGATACGATAAAGCCCTAATCTTCTTAAATAAGCCAATACTACTAACAACCGCATATTTAGAATAAATCATACCTTTCAAAAGCTTACAGTAAATGAGGGAGGAGAGCAATTTAACGGTCGATAAATTGCAATTTAAAATAGGTCTGATGGATGTGTTATCTGTTTTATTTCTTTGTTTGTTTTTTTTCCATGGTTAACTCATGGACTTGGCGGCTGCTGAGATTTGGATTTCGCCGTGCGTCTGACATCAGAGCCAGATGTTCCATCACGATACTCCTATGTTCTTCCGATCGTAGGCGATGGTTCGACACTTCGATACCAGGTGGTATTCCTGATGTCATCCATTCTTGCGTTCCTCTCGTTGCTGTTTTGCATACTGTATATTATTTAAACTGTTCGATTTCCCTGAGTATATGCCACTTATAAGTGTTCGGTTACGACCGAACGAAACATGTAGTATTTTGAAGTTTTTTTTTTATGTTTTTTATTATGAATGTTGGCTATTTATTTTATTCCTAAATTTAAATTCAGATCGAAATTAACATTCTTTGAAAATTATTATTTTTAACATTAGCCATTATAAAGGATGTTTTTATCTACAAAGACAAATCAGTGAAAAATATGCAGTAAACATTGGGTCAGAAATCATTCATTATCTAAAAAATGACTTCTTAAGATCCGAATATCGAAAAAACGTCGAATCGTATCTTTTCGATTTTGAGAAAGAACACTCATATCAAATTTCATGTTTCCACCTCAAGCGGTTTTGGAGATTTTTTTCCACCCAAACTCTTTAAGAAAGATTGTTCTCCCCCTCCCCCCGTTTACACATGTTAAGATCCGAATATCGAAAATTAGTTGAATACGTATAAGTATACATATTGTTTCCTATGTATTGTTTCGATTTTGACAAAGAACTCTGATGTCAAATTTTGTATTCACTAAGTAGAGGATGCGGAATAGAATTGGCACAAAAATATTTAAGTTTCAATCTTCGCCACCAGGCGCAAAAAAAAAATATATATTTGTAATTTTTCCACTAGGCACATACATAGCTTTTATTCAGGGATTTTACCCTTTTCAATCCTTTAGGAGTGGTTAATCAAAATCCCGATAGCTTTCTTTTTCCGAGTATAACCTAAGGAAGAATTCTTGTAAATTTCAATTTCCTAGCTATATGAGAAATAGAAGAATTAAAGATGAGTCACTGAGTACGTTCGCTTTTAAAAACACAGATTATAGAAAATATACACGTGACTGGATAAGAATGAAGATAAGAATAAATCCACAGTCCGCTTCCTTCTCCGTTCAAGGAAGCCCGTAATTGAAAGGTTTAGTTATTTTAAACATTAAGTCGTTTTGTGGTCTATCACCAGACTTTAAATAATTACTATCTTTTTTTTCTGAACAACATATTCTCTGATCTAACTCTCATTGTATCTTATCCATTTATACATGGAATTATGATTTTAAAGTATAAAAGTGTTTTCCTTACTTTCTTTATTCAGAGCTGAAGATTTTAAGACAGCCCTTCAAAGTACTATTGTGATATGTTCCAATTTATTTAAAAAAATCTTATCTAGTCAAATGTGTTTTTGCAGGTGATTGAACACTCACTTCCAAAAGTTAAGCACGGAGAGGAAAAATGTTAATTTCCGTAAGAGATCTGAATTAAAGAAGCTGAAATTTGTTGCAAAGGTAGAAAGAAGTATGTAAATTATATAGGTAACAGCCCATCATGGTTTCGCGTCGAGAAATATGCAAAACAGGCAGTCGTATAAGAAGGCGGCATTGTGAAGGGTTTTAGGAGCTGAATTTAAGTGCTGATGAAAGGTGTTAAGAACGTTCGTACGATTTGTTTTCAAGCTAGACCTGTTTCTATGGCTGCCAGAAGACGAATGGAAGATTCTGAGCACTGGCGGGCTGTCGGACGCATTGAATCACGACATTCTATAACAGATGTTGCTCGTTTCTTCGGCGTTCATCATTCCGTCATTTTATGATTATGGAAACAATTCCAAACCGTTGTCCGAAGACCTATAGCCGGTCGTCCAAGGGTTACGACCCCCGCGAAAGATCGATATAATGCTGTTGTAGCCAAGCGGAATCAAAGATCGACCTCCACAAGTGTGACATCTATGGTTGTAGCGGCCATTGGTAAGACAATATCTGCCACTACTGTTCGTCGAAGGATACATATCAATGGTCTGTACGCCCGGGTACCACGAGTTTGTGTTCCTTTATCCGTCCAATCTATAGGGGCACGATTACAGTGGTTCCGCCAGCATGTGAATTGGACTATGTCTGATTGGGGTAATGTTATGTTCACAGAAGAGTCCAGATTTGCCCTACAACACGATGATAAGCGTGTAAGGGTCTGGAGGGAACAAGGCACACGCAATCGACCACAGAACATCTCCGAACATCACGCACTCCGCAGTGGAAGCATCATGGTCTGGACAGGGATTTCATTGGGATAACGCACCGACCTGCACATCTACAGGAGAGGTTCTGTGACGGCTGTACGATATTGAGATGAAATCCTAACCCGTTGTGAAACTGTACGCTGCAGCAGTTGGTCCTTCTTTCGTTTTAATGGACGATAATGCGAGTCCCCAAAGAGCTCCATCGTTGACGACTTTCTGGAGAGTAAGGGGATTGCGCGTACGGAGTGGCCAGCTTACTCGCCGAACTTTAATCCAATTGAAAATCTTTGGGATGCCCTCGGCCGTGCTGTATGTCGGCGTTTCCCACATCCAGCCACTCTCAGAGTTTTAGAAACTGCCGTACAGGAGGAATGGTGATTACTGAACTCTGCGGTGTCACCTCGCAAGAAGCATGATCACACGCTGTAAACTTTGTATGCAGGTGAGGGTTGCTCACATACCCTATTAATGTCGGTTTTATTGTTTGTTTTGAATTTAAACATCATTTTGTTAATGCGCAAATCTTACGTCATCTCATAATTTATGAAAATTCAATATTATGCTAATATCTGTATGTAATTCTTTGTTTTGTTTCATGAATAAACATAGAGCTACTTACTTGCAGCATTTCATGTCAATCAAAGCAGTACTTGTTAATTTTTTCGCATATTACCCCCCGTACTTAACTGAAGTGAGTATAATAAGGAATATGTACTCAAGCAAAAAGGGCGTAGCAATTAATCTACATGTTTTTATTAAGAAATTTTATTTTCTCTGAATAATAGAAAAAAATACTCAATCTTCGAAGTCGTCCTTGTGGAGAAGCAGCTCAAGTATCGAAATGCAGAAGCCAATGCTTTGATTCACTGTTTCAGGAAGCAAATATCACTTGCAGGTAGGTGAGAAATCTCCATCTTTGTAAAAGAAATGGGTTAATGAATGTTTTTTATTAAAAAATTAAATTGAAAAAGTTTCAGAACAATATGAGATGTCATAGTTACATTCAGTTGTTTTGAAGTTTAATGCTTTTAGTTTTTTTAATAGTTTTCATACTACAGTAGAACCTCATTATAACGGATTAATAAGAGCTGAACGTTGTCCGTTTTAATGAAAGTCCGGTTTATAACGAATAATTCTTATATGGGTGTAATGCAGCAGGCTGTACAACAATAAAAGTACAATAGTTAGCTATAAAAGTGTTTATTATAATTATATCAAATAAAAAAGCAGCCTTCAACAAAGTAGATTGAATTGAAAAAGATGTATACGTACACACTGCATTAATTTTAGAACAAGAAGGTCCTGGTTCATGTTGATTG
This sequence comes from Thereuonema tuberculata, assembly GCA_023159025.1. NCBI lineage: Eukaryota > Metazoa > Arthropoda > Chilopoda > Scutigeromorpha > Scutigeridae > Thereuonema > Thereuonema tuberculata. The sequence goes on along the minus strand of JAFIDM010124171.1, from coordinate 175,634 downwards.
CTCACATTCATTGGTTTGATAATAATTTATTTTCTTCTGGGTTTGTTGCTGCTTATTTCTTCAGTTAATAACTGACGGAGGTGTTCAAAATATGCAAACACATTTTCATTTGCCGATTGTTCAATATATTCAATAACAAATTTAAATGGTCTTTCACTTCGCTCATCTTAATTGGAGGCTGACAATTTTTTTAAAACTGTCCGTTATAAGCGACGTCCGTTATAATAGGGTCCGTTATAATGAGGTTCTCATGTATTTACAATTTACAAAAACATATTATGAGTTGAATTTTCCTTTCATTGTTGAAAACAATTGTTTCACGTTCTCATGTTTCTTTGATGTCTCACGTTCATTGTAATGACACATTGTTGCCAGGATGAAAACAACTTCAGAGACGTTCAGTCAAAACGAGAAGCGTGATCATGCTATATGTGAGCAGTGAATAGGTGGATGCCCAACGTTTGTTTACTGGGGGCGCCACCCGTATTCCTGAGTCGTCGGCGAATTCTGTCTATAGAAACATGTTAAAAACACCAACTTAAAATCACCAGTCCAATTTTACCTTTATTTCTTAAATATCTTCAATAAATAAATTATATTACATTATATTTACTTTTATTCTACAAATATCCCATCTATTTCAACGACTTTTTCTTTTCAACAAAGCAATACTTTAGCAAATAAATTATTTATTTTTTTGTATAAAAATGCCGATCAGATATAATTAATGAATCATTGAACACAATAAAATCTAAAGAAAATACATTTTTTTATCTTTCTTTTATCATTAAAAGGCATTAGATTTATAATAAAAAAAGAAACATAATTATAATATATTTTTCTTTCTATGTTATTTTTTAATTATCTTTAACTTCAGGATCGTATTTAAAAAATTTTTAAATAATGAAAAAATGAAATATTTTAGGAAATTATTATTATTACTAGCAGCAAAATCTGAAAAATCGTTTTATTATCAACTATCAAATATAAAGTAAATGTAATTTAAATACTGTGCTAACTTGTGAACGAAGCTTCTACGGCAAAAATGGTTTTGAGTTTCGAAATCAGCGAAAACAAATGAGTAGGTATGCCAAATTTCATTAAAGTGGATGCAGTGGTAATAAAATTATTTGGTTTTGAACGTATGTTTTGTTAGAATTTCAGTTGTAGAGGTCAGTTCCCAAGAATAAAATTTCATGGAAACAACATGGAATGACATAATGAACTAATATTTTCATCCAATTTCAGTACTTTTGATTCAATGGTACCATTGAGAACCGTTGGATCCATCGTAATAGCTTAATTATATCGAGTTACAGACAGACAGACAGACGAACTTAGCGAATTTATATATATATATATATATATGATTCGATTGATGATTTGTTTGAAACATTTTTTTTTAATGTTTATCAGACCTATTTCGGTGTACTTCTTATCTGTACACCTGTATTATAGGTTCTGAGAGTTTATCTAAAGAATCATTTTTCCACCCAAAAAGAAAAACGAAATACCAATCATATCTAAGTTTCATTTATCTAAAGAATAATTATTATTTTTGACTCTTAACGCTGAAAGGCATTTAAAACTAATCTTTTTATAATCTAAATACTGTGCTAACTTGTGAACGAAGCTTCTGCGGCAAAAATGGTTAGGGAGTTTCAAAATCAGCGTAAAAAACTGAGTAAGTACGCCAAATTTCATTAAAATAGGTTTAGTGGTAAAAAAATTATTTGGTTTTGAACGTATGTTTTGTTAGAATTTCAGTTTAAATTTCATGGAAACAACATGGAATGACAAAATGAACTAAATATTTCATCCAATTTGAGTATCTTTGATTCAATGGTACCATTGAGAACTTCAGATCTATCTTAATAGCTTAATTATATCGAGTTACGGACAGACCGACAGACGAAATAAGCAGTTAATTGCAAATAACTGAAGCAATTGACGAAGTGAACCAAAATAGAAGAAGATTGACTAGACTAATTCTCCGTAAATTCATTAAGCAGACGAACGGAAGTTCCAAGCATCACGGAAGCAACCGGCGAGCAACTGTCACCTGACTTCAAATCAGCTGTTCACCCGAGCACAAGACGAACAGCGTTCAAGGAAGAATTCCATGCCCTGTGAGAATACCCTTAGTGATTAGGAGGATCCCCTTCGATTAGAATAATTAGGAAGACAGCACAGAAGGTGTTAAGCCATATCGAATCATCTTAACTGTGAGTAGAATTTTATTATTTAATATTGAAGCAATAGTGAATTTGCTACACAAGGAAATTGTGCTACCGTTAGTGACCAGTGATAAAACCCGAGATAGTGA